>JAPKLY010002496.1:0-24474 GCA_026898435.1 Prunella vulgaris | reverse complement strand
AGAGAGAAGCTCAGAGGAAAAGAAGGTTCTTGAGAAATATTTCAAAGTTGTTGTGGACAGCTTAATGGCTCAGAATACTGAAATCAGAAAAGAGAGCAGTCAGAAATCAAGAGAAATCATCAATCTACAGTCAGATATCAAGCTTATAAAGGAAGAATCTCTTGATCTGAAAGTAGAAATAAGGTTTGAAGAAAGAAATGTAAAAAATGACTACTGGAAATGAGTCTCTGAAATTAGATTTGATGAGCAAGCTTAACACTATTTTGTCACATATTGATGTTGCCAAAAAGGATGAAAGCAAGATAGAAAGAGAGATCAAAGAAGGAGAACAAATAACAGAGAATATCCTTGAGAATGTGAAGGATATTGGAAAGGCTTGGGAAAAAGATTTAGAAGCTGCAAAGTCCTTATCCATGGGATTAGGTGAACAGACAGAAGAAAGATTTCAATCAAAGGAGATGAAAGGAAGCTCTAAAGAAGGAAAGATCATACAGCTACCTAAGTCTACAGCTCAGAAATCTACAGCTCACTCTTACTCTTCTCAAAAACCTTTTGGTTATTGGGAACAAACTGTGAAAGAATCTAGAGAAAGAAGAAAAGAGAAGGAAGAGAAAGAAAGGAAAGAAAAACAAGAAGAGAAAAGTTTTGATGAACCTACAGCAGTTGTGACTGCTCAACCCTTGAATGTTCAACCATTGAGCATGGTGCCTATTGAAGATTCTGAATTTGATAATTTGTGGAAGGAATTCTTGAGCATTTACAACAGGCACACTGTGATTAAGAGAATCAAGCTCAAGAAAGACAGATTTTAGAAATTCAAAGACCTGAAGGCTGATGGATCACTATATAAAGGAGATAATGCTCGGCTCCTTGGTGGAAAGATCAGAAGAATTCCACTGCCTAAGAGGGTATTCAAATCAAAGAAAGAAGAAGAAGAGATGGAATCCTATGAACTACAGATGCTGATAAAATATCTTGAAGAGGATGAGAAAAACATGAAGCTTGTGGAGCAAGGAATTCTGAAGGCCCAAGATGAAGATTCTGATAATGAAACTGATGAATTGAAAGACGCAGACCCCAAGCACAGGAGAAGATGAAGACCCTACTCTAGATTAGACACTAAAACTGTTTAGTTTTTAGTATAATTAATGATTGTAAGCTATATCTTGAACTCTTTTTACTTATACTGTTCTACAGCTTTTTGTTCTGTGATTTGCTCTGTTTTCTTAACTGCTTTGTGTTATGACTTGTTTTGCTCTGCTCCTTGTTTTTATATTGTGTTTAAAGACAATATC
This sequence comes from Prunella vulgaris, assembly GCA_026898435.1. Classification (NCBI taxonomy): domain Eukaryota; kingdom Viridiplantae; phylum Streptophyta; class Magnoliopsida; order Lamiales; family Lamiaceae; genus Prunella; species Prunella vulgaris. The sequence goes on along the minus strand of JAPKLY010002496.1, from coordinate 23,179 downwards.
TTATTGTCTTTGTTATTTGTTTTGTTGTTTGTTTTGCCAACATCAAAATAGGGGGAAATTGTTAGTACCTTGGTTTAGATTTTTATGTGTGCAAAACAATGTGTTTAAACTGATATTTTGATCTAACACTTGTATTGAGGAAATTAGTGTTTGAAACATATAGTTGTAAGTGAAGTCTGCAGCTGTGTATTTGATCAATCTACAGCCAGACATGACCCTACAGCTGTAAGGTTTCTCTACAGTCGATATTTGATATTGACAGGACTCTACAGCTGCAAGGTTTGAAGACTCTACAGCTACATAGAACCGTTCCACGAGATGGTACAAGTCAGAGATTAATTAAAGATTATGAAGACCCTTAAGCACTATTAGTGTAGCTCTCAAGCACTCACTAAACTGTACTTAAGTGGAGTTTATTTCTAAAGAATCTGGAGAATAATGAAGATTAGTTACAAGGAGGCCAGAATTCTGAAGAAAATGACATAGTACATTCAATACTATCCTGTGTGAAGGATGAGGACCACTTCACACATGCCAATAGAGAGAGATGAGCCTTATCTGAATTTCAAATTTGAAATTCCTAACGGATAAGTCACACCACTCAATCTATAAATAGAAGAAGTCCTCAGAGGAAGCAATAACAACAACCCTGCGCATACAAGCATTCAACCTAAGCAAGTCTACAGCCAACATATTCTGAGAGAGCTTATTTCTGTTTTAATCTTTGTGATTCATAGGATAGTTGGTTAGAATTTTCTTAGTAAGAATCACATCTTTTTGTTGTTGTTCCCTCACCCACTTTATATTTCTACTTAGTGTAGATATCTCTTTGTGAGGTTTTGTAAAACTCTTTGTGAGTTGATATTATGAGTGAATAAGGTAGTTTAATCTCTTTTTAGAATAGGAATCTGAGTGAACCTAGTTCTAAGGAGGAACTACTTGTATTGATCTTTGTGATCACTTCTTAGTGAATTTGGCACCTAAGTGGTGTAACAGTGGATGTAAGTTGTCTCTTTATAGACACTGAACCACTATAAACCTGGTCTATTTACTTTCTGCTATTTAAATTCTTGTATTGCATATTTATTTTCGTTGTTACATTCATCATTGTTTTGAAACCTGATTGCATAAAACCTTGTGATTATTCATAGAAACTTACTCTACAGCTGTAGACTTCTATAAGTCACTCAACTGTTAAGTCTAGTTTATATTGTTTTTCATTAACACTCACTTTATTCCGCTGCACATTGTGAGAACACCTCTGATATATTTGTCTAAGTGATTTGTTTATTTTGCAAAGTTTTGAACTCTGCAGCTGTAGACTTGTTAGTCCACAGCTGTAACCTTTGTGGTCCAGTTTATAAAACTCTTGTAGACTTGGTTTTTTAAACTTTAAAAAGGCTACTGTAAGGTTCTAGAATCCATGCTTTTGAAAAGTTGGAAAAATCTGATTTTGGACTCAAGATCTATTCACCCCCCCCCCCTTCTAGACCTTGACCACTTTAAGGGACCAATATACTTCCTCTTCAAACGGTTCTTTCTGCTGTAGAGTCTTCAACATTGCAGCTATAGAGTCCTGTCAATAAGAAAATTTGGCTGTAGAGAAACCTTACAGCTGTAGGGTCATGTCTGACTGTAGAGTGATCAAATAAACAAGTGCAGACTTCACTTACAACTATATATTTCAAACACCAATTTCCTTAGCACAAGTGTTAGATCAATTTACACAATTAAACGCATTGTTTTGCACACATCAAAATCTAAACAAAGTTACTTAACATATATATATATAAGAAAATTTGGGACTAAATTTGGATCTTATAAAAAAGTTAAAAAAGTTATAGAACGAATTGTGAGTTAAACACATATTCAATGTCATGCAGCAACATATATACCCACCCGCTTGTTATTCCCTAATTTTCTACTGCAAAGCTAAGGGATTGTTTTGGTTTCGTAAGAGAAATAAAAATCCCCAGAAAATCAAGAATAATATCATATGTCAAAAATTAAAAATTATTGGACAATTTTCTATTTTTAAAAGTATTATCGACAGTACTAAAATTAAAATAGTAATATCGACAATTTTCTATTTTTAAAATTTTTTGAACCATCGTGTTGTTTGTTTTGAGTTGTTACGTTTCTTGTTGTTTATGTTCACAATCGTATGATTAATTTGAATATAAATAATTGGGAGTTACACATCCCCATTAATTTCACTCACTTCTTAATTGTATTTTTCATTGTCTATTTTCTTGTCTCCAACAGTTGCTATTTCAATTTAATGTTGTTAAGACTTAAAAGTGGAGTCAAAAGCTATTGTAAAAAATGTATTTAAGAATTTGGCGTGCAAAGAAACACGGTCGTGTAGAGAGGAACAATCGTTTTTCCTTTTAATTCAGGAATATTTTTTTCTTACTGGGAGAGCAAAGGATATCAAGAGGAGAAGTAATTTGGGGGACAAGATGCCGTACATGAGATAGTATATAAGTTCTTAATTAGTGTTTTTAAACATTATATATATATGTAAATTAAAAAATAATTAAAATTAAACTAGTAAGAAATTAATATTAAAAGAGACACATTATAAATCCCCAATTATTATTGTTTAAACTATACAACAGACAAGCACGCCACAAACATGAACAAAAACATCAAACCCAAGAACACGAGAAATCAAGTTACAACAAAAGACAACAGAATACAAATACGATTGGGGATTTAGAAGCGGCATATCATCAAGGAGGGGGAGGTGGGATTGATGTTGTAAGTTCTTCCATCCTCAATATATATCCTCCTTAAATGATCAATATGCTTAGCGTTTCCATCTGCATATATAATTAATTACATGTTAGAAGCAGCTGCAGAAATTATATAACCAAGCTAAAAGCCAAGACATGAAATAAGGTTGATGAGAATGGAAGGAAATTATAAGATAAAATTACTTTAGTGGAGGGGAAACTGGATAAACAAAGCCGTAAGTAAACATTATTAGAGATGGAGTAATTAGAAAGAAATAAGAATGAATTGAGTGATATGTAGTGTGAAGGATGCAGGTTGGATTTAAGAAGCTGCTGTATTGCTTATATATATAGGAGTTCGATCATGATGCATGTATGTAATTATTGTTATTATTATAAGAGAGCAGCTTTCCTGAATGTAGTTTTTTAGGAAATTATACTTGTCAAGCACTTACCAATACACTTCGTATATTAAAATAAATTAGTTAATAATTTGATGGAAAAATATTAATTATTAATTTAATAGTTAAAAATTAGTGTAATTAAAAGTTAACTAAATTCAAGTACTCTTAAGCTTTTGGAACCCAAAAATTAGTGTAAAGTATTCTTAAGCTTTTTGAACCCTGACGTTTATTTTTTAAATCAACATTTACAAATTATATTTTGTGACGGAACCTTGTGTGTTTTGAAAAAATTAAAATTAAATTAAAATTAAACTTAAAATTCAAATACATAATACGTTCTCAAGTGCATACAAAAATTTATCCATTTAATATTTGATAATTTTCTCTAATATTTATGTAATCCATATCTAACCGAGATTATTATCTTTAAAATCCAACAATCCTTCAAAATCATTATATTTTTTAATACCAGTAGATTAATTTTAAGTCTTTTAAAATTCTGGTTGAATATCAGTGAATTATTTATAAGTTTTTTAAAATCCATATTGAATACCAGTATATTGTTTTTAAATTTTTTAAAATCCTGATTCACTACAAGAAAGACGGGTTTTAGAGACCGCCATAGCGACCGCCAAACGGTCGCAAAGCATTATTAGCGACCGCTTATGGCGGTCGGTAAAAGAGCAGTCGCAAACACTTAGCGACCGCTTTTTCAAAGGCGGTCGCAAATTAACGACCGCCAAAACGGTCGGAACAGTGGTCACAAAAATGTCCGGGTATTGACCACGTATGGTTTGGTTTATTTTTGCGACCGCTCAATTGCGGTCGTTAAATATATTTTAGCGACCGCTAAATGCGGTCGCAAAATATTATAATCATTATAATAATAAATTTTATAATAAATTTGTGACCGCTTAATGCGGTCGCTATATTTATTTTAACGACCGCCCGTGGCGGTCGCTAAATATGTTGTATATTTATAATAAGAAAATATATTTCTTTTTTGCGACCGCTAAATGCGGTCGCTAAGTATTATTTTGCGACCGCCTGTAGGCGGTCGCTAAATTATTTACGTAGCAAAAAAATGTGGCCAAGATGGTTCGAACCCAGGCCTTTTCTCGAGGCTGGCTGGGTTCGAACCACTTGGCCACGGACCCAGCATCTTAACCATATCATCACACATTTTATATGAGCCTTATTTGGCTCAGAATAAATGTTGTAAACTTTGTGCAAGGAGTCGAACTCGCGACCTCTAGGCATCTCAGAGGTCGCTGTTCCACTCGGGCACTTGCTTCTTTCATTTATTTTTCTGCAACTAATTGTATATAACTCCAAATTAAGTCACGTTTTTTTTAAATCCATCAAATTAATTCCTTTTTGTCTCTAATTTATTAATGTATATATATTTCAATAAAAAAATTTTAATGTTATAAATTTTATAATTAACATTTCTCTATTTTTTTTATTTTATTCGAATTTTTGCAATTAATAGTATATAATTCCAAATTGTGTCTCGTTTTTTTTTTTTTAATTCATCAAATTAATCCATTGATACTTAATATAAATATATATATTTCAACCACAAAAATGTAATGTTATATATTTAATAATTTACAATACCAAATTTTTAATTTGTTCATATTTATTCAATTAATTGTATATAACATCAAATTAGCCACAAATTTTAATATTCTAAATTACTACAATTTGATATCATAAAAAATAATTTTGGTAACATAAAATTTTAAACATTCAAAATATATTAATAAAAAGTTAAAATACTTAATATTCAATTCAAACAAAAAAAATTGTTCAACACATAAATTAACTAGCCGTTAGAATTAAAATCGGGCATCCATTCTTCAAGATCCTCAAGATCCCCACCATCGGCATCCTCATTCCCACAAGAAGACGCACCCACTCCGGGACCACCATCCGTAACAGCACCACGACCCGTATCGGCATCTGCCTCATCATCCGAGTCCTGTGGAAGTGGAATTTTAGTAAGTGCAGAAACTTGAGCCAACCAAGCCTGCGTCTTCCTTTCTTTTCTCTCTTGCTTGTTCAATTTGTCCTTCAACTCGGCCACTTCCTGCTGGAGATTGACGTCAGGATGAGCGGACACAGAATATGATGATGATCTCGGGCGGTGCGTCTGACGGGCAATCTTACTGTAAGCTCCCAACCCTAGTATCTTACCCCTATTGACTCCGGTCAAATCAACATAGAGGCGGTCCTCATCAATTGGGGTAGGTGTAGGGTTATCCGGAGAAGGTGTCGCTTGGGTCCGAGCCTCATCGAGAGCAGTTTTATACTTGTTCTGAAATTAAACAAAATAAAATATTAACTTTATTTTAATAGAATAATTTAAATATATTTAGTAGTACATTCTAATTAGATACTTACGTGAAGCTCGGTGGTGCGGGCATACGTGGATTGACCAGTCTCATTCACTGGGTGAAGAATGGAAAGAGACTCGAAATGTTTTGGCCTCCGTCCGTGTGCATTCTCCTTTAAGAATTAATTATAATAATATAATTAAATATAATAATTAATTATAAATTAAATATAATAATTAATACTTACAAAAGCGAGCCCGTGCTCGTAGGCGGTCTGGGAGCCACCGTGATGAATGTCGACTCCTTCTCCGTTCGGATTGCTCATCCGATTTTCTCGCGCCTTACGAGCCCTCTCCTGGTGTGCCGGATCAGTCCAGTAAGCCACCAATCCATCCCAGATCGCCCGTCCATCACCGTCTCTCCCCAAATCAACCGTCTTCCCTTCTTCTGTCCATGCTTTCTTCATTTTGTAGACGACTGCTTTCATCCGGCCCTGTGCTAGACTGCACCATAACTCCTCCACCCTAGCATCGTCTGTCGGATCCCAAAAGTACAATTTCTGCAATTCAAACAATTCCCAAAAATTAATTACTCAAATATTAATAATTAATAAAAATATTAATTATCACGCAAATATTAATATTTTTATACCTTAAATTCGTCAAACATCGCTCTCCTCGAGGCCTCAGGTACACGAGTCCACGAGCCAACTCCATAAGGCCAAGTGACCTGCATAATGGACTCCGTGACGCGCTCAGTGACCGTGTGCTGAGGAAGCAAGCTGAATAAAAAAATAATTATTATAGGAATTATTATATAACAATAAAACAAAATAAAATATTAATTTACTTACTGGCCCTCTCTTATTTCTATATACTCCCGGGTCTCACGTAGAGGGTGTTGTCGCGATGAAGATCCGGCCTCATTAGACTGGGAGGGCGGGGGCATCAGACACTCGGGAGGTCGAATCGGTGGTAAAGGGAGGGGTCGTGGCCTCCCTCTCCCTCTACCTCTACCTCTACCTCTACCTCTCCCTATCCCCTGACCGTCACCCTCTATCTGATCGGGTTGTTCACTCATCTATACCAAATTGTACAATCAACAATTTAACAAATAATACTAACAATATTACTAACAATAATAATACTAATAATATTACTAACAATAATAATACTAATAATATTACTAACAATAATACTAATATTAACAATGTAAACAATATTAACCAAATATTAATTAATATAATACGTATACTAACAATATTAACAATAATACTAATAATAACAATAATAATACTAACAATATCAACAAAACAATATTACAACAAATCAACAAAACAATATTAACAACAAACCAAACCAATATTAACAAGATTAACAACAAATCAATATTAACCGAATACTAACAATATTAACAAAATAGTAACAATATTAACAAATACTAACAAATATTAACAAATAATACTAACAATTAAAAAAAATACTAACTGTTTTTCTAAAAAAAAAAAAAACTAACAGTTAAAAAAAAAAATTCATTTACCTTTCACCTGAGATTTTGACGGCGGTGGGAGGACGAGGCGACGGCGGACAAGGCGGCAGGATGAGAAGCCTGCTGACGAGGCGGCGGCGGACGAGGCTGCGGGACGAGGCGGCGGCGGACGAGGCGGCGGAGGACGAGGCGGTCACAGTTGTGTTTAAACGGTCGCAATTCCGATGGTAAATTTTCGATTTGCGACCGTAAGTTTACGATTTTCGACGGTGAAATGACTTTTACAATTCTGGTGGAGGTAATAATCTGGTTTTGTTTTAGCGACCGCCTACAGCGGTCGCTAAAATAACTAAGGCGGTTGCAAATTACGCGGTAGTGGCCACGTGGCCACTCCTTATATTTTGCCAAATGCGGCGATTTGCGACCGCTAAAAAGCGGTTGCTATTCCAACTTTCGAATTTCCTAACCGCCTTTAACCCCGGCTATTTTTATTTTGCGACCGCCTATAGCGGTCGCTAACATATATTTTATATTTTGCGACCGCCTACAGCGGTCGCTAATATATATTTTATATTTTGCGACCGCCTACAGCGGTCGCTAACATATATTTTATATTTTGCGACCGCCTATAGGCGGTCGCAATTATTAGTCTTTTTTTTGTTTGGAAATTTTATATGTTATTGTGTTAACCCTGTTAATTAAATTATAATACTAATATTATGATACTAACTCAACTTATAATATGCACAAGTTATTCTAAAAAATGACAATATCAATTAATTAAACATATATATAAACACATTTGCTTAATTAATCATCCTCGTCATCATTATCTTCCTCATTATCATCCTCCTCGTCATCATCATCTTCTTCATCATCATCTTCTCCTTCTGCATCATCATCATCATCTTCCTCGTCATCTTCTTCCTGTTCCTCTTCCTCTTCCTCTTCCTCTTCCTCTTCCTCTTCGTCTTCTCCTTCCTCTTCGTTCTCAACAATTATCATATCTGGGTTTGCAGCCACTAAATCAACTGAAGAATTTATACCTTCGTCCTGAACCACTGTTTCAGCTTCTTGCACTTCAGTTTGTAATGGATCTTCAAATTGTGAAGTTTCTAATGTGGATAAAGTAGGCATTTCCACCAACGACCTTGCCTTGACCTTGACCACAGTTCTTAAGTTCGGTTTGCCTGAAGTCGGATACTTGCAATAATAAACTTGAGATGCTTGTGATGCAAAAATGAAGGGGTCGTATGCAGCTGGATATTTTTTGCTGGTGTTAATATCAACGATCTTATAGTTTGCATCGACTCTCTTCCCTTCGCGACCCGGATCAAACCATTCATAGAAGAATAAAAGAATTTTTCTCCGTGGCCACCCCGGATATTCAACTTCAACCACCTCTTGCAACACACCATAGTAATTGACCGGTGCTTCGTTGAAGTTTCCACTGGTAACGCAAACACCGCTGTTTGAAGTGGCTTTTACTGAAGCATACGTAGCTGTGTGAAATTTAAAACCATTTGCATAGTACCCATTATAACAAGTCATTTCACGTAGTGGTTTTTTGCTCAAGGCTTCAAGATGTGGATTCTGAAGCTGATTCATACAAATATTAAAGTATTACAAGATTAATAGCATTAATTTTGTGGCAAATATATAATATGAGGTAGTGACTACATACCATTTTTTGGAACCAAAATATGAATTTGTGGCGAATTGCATCATACACCTCTGCTTCTGTGATGCCTGGTAATTGTTGACGAGTTTGCTCACAAAACATCCTTACATATCAGAAACACTAGTATTAAAATACTAACATAACTTCAAAAAATGACTAAAAATATAAAACTCACTGTATGTATGGTGGAACCTTGGGTGTATTCATCAAAACATACGAATGTATCGTCTCTTCTTCCCAGTCACTTTGGAAATACCGTTTGGTCCCCTTACCGAGTGGTCGACCAGCATGTAAGAATACCGACAGCATACCATCAAACTCACGAAGAGGATGATCTTCTGCGCGACCATCATAGTTGCGAGGCTCGTTTCTGATCCTGGTTTGAACTTGATCGCCGAAGTAATAAGAACAGAATGTACCAACCTCTTCAGTAAGATAAGCATTAACAATGGATGCTTCAATGTGTGCTGTATTTCAAATATTACGTTTCAAGTTGTGGAGATATCTAAAAATAGTAAATTCAATACTTAATGAACAATAAAATAACATAAAATTAGAAAGAAACAAATAAATAAATAAATTTATACTTACCTCTCAAAAGGGTACATCCACCTATACTGCACTGGACCACCATGTAAAGCTTCATACGGTAAATGGACAGGTAAATGCTCCATCGAGTCAAAGAAACTGGGTGGAAAATGTTTTTCCAACTTACACAATATAACAGGGATGTCTCTATCCAAACGCTGTATGTCGTCCACTTTAATCATTGAGGCTGTTAAGTCTCTGAAAAATAGACTCAATTCTGTGATGACACACCATACATGCTTCGGAAGTGAGTACCGAAAGGCAATCGGTAGCAACCGCTGCATAAAAACATGACAGTCATGACTCTTCATCGAACCGATCTTCCCAGTTTCTGGCTCAAACGACCTACCTATGTTGGACACGTAATTGTCCGAAAACCGCAGTTCCTTCACCCATTTAAATAATTTTTTCTTGTCTTCTCTGGAAATTTGGTAACATGCTTGTGGAAAATCACGTGGTCGTTGACCACTGGACAGACTAGGACGAGAACAGAACTTACTTAACTCTTCTCTGGATTTTTTAGTGTCTTTGGTCTTGCCTTCTGTATTCAAAATCGTGTGGAACAAGTTATCAAACACATTCTTCTCTATATGCATCACATCCAAGTTGTGTCTAATCAATAATTTACTCCAATAAGGCAAGTCCTAAAAGATGCTCATCTTCTTCCAACCTCCTCGGATCCGTTTATTGTGTTCCATTGCGTGCTCCTCAGTCGTTTTCCATAATCCAGTTACTATAACTTCTCTCAACAACGAATCACCTAGAATAAAATGCGTATTGTTAAACTAAATCTATCAAACTCTTAGAATAATTAAGTACTGGTTAAAATATGAATAATATATAAATACCTGTTCGAACTCGTGGCCTTGGACGCTTTACAGGAGGTTTACCCTTTAGAAAATTCTTTTTGTCCCTCCGAAAGGCATGATCATCACGTAGAAACTTCCTGTGGTTGTCGAACCATGATATCTTCTTACTCTTTGGAAGATAAAATGCCTCAGACTCATCCATGCAGTACGGGCACGCTAGTCTTCCAGCTGTCGACCACCCAAATAACATAGCATATGCTGGAAAGTCTCTGATGGTCCATAAAACAGCAGCCCGTAACGTGAAGTTCTCCTTTCGGTACACGTCGTACGTCTCTACTCCCAAACGCCACAAATATAACAACTCTTTAATCAACGGCTGAAGGTAGACATCCAGTTTATCCTTCGGGTTGCGAGGACCAGGCACCAACACAGTGAGAAATATGTGTTGAGGCTTCATGCACAACCAAGGGGGTAGATTGTACGGAGTCAACAAAACAGGCCACAAAGAATACTTCTTCCCGTGCATACCGAATGGAGCAAATCCGTCTGTGCATAAACCAAGTCTCACATTTCGCTTCTCACTCATAAAATCTGGGAACTCTCTATCAAGATGTCTCCACGCATTAGAGTCTGCAGGATGACTCATCTCTCCGGAATTCTGATCAGAACACTCCTCAACATGCCATGTCATGTCTTTTGCAGTGGCACTCGACTGATATAACCTCTCTAGACGAGGAGTGATGGGAAGATAATACATCGACTTGAAAGCTGTCTTCTTCCTACGATCAGAGGGTTTGAACCTAGGGTGCCGGCACATCCTGCACTGATTAATGCTCTCGTCGTCGCCCCAAAACCGCATGCAACCATTGGTACAACAATCAATCTTCTCAAACGGTAAACCCATATCCTTCAACAGCCTCTTACTTTGATAGAAATTTTCTGGCGCTGTGTTCTCTTTGGGTAGGGCCCGTTTAAACAACTTGGTGAATTGATTGAAGACTTTCTGACTCACTTTGCCTTCAGTTTTGATGGACAACATCTGAGCGTTGAATGACAACTGAGTCTCATTATCACAACCAGGAAACAATTTTTGATCGACAGATTTGAGCATCTCGAAAAATTTCTTTGAATGTGGATTTGGTTCCTCCTCCATGGCTGTGTGGTGAACACCCAAACCAGACTCATCAATCATCGTATGATACCGTTGGAATTCATCTAGCTCATCCAATGGTGTAGACGGGTCGCAGCTCGAACTACCAATCTCAAATCTCTCACCTCCACAACTACTCAACTGATCATAGAAGGCAATCACTATTTCCAAATTATAATTCCACCTGTCTTCGCCATGTCTTGTCCAATTATAATAAAATGGAGCAAAACCAAACCTCACAAGATGAGTTTTAACCTCATCTATGCTCAAAAATCTTTTGTTACTGCACTTTCTGCCTGAACAAGGACATCTAATCCGACCACAACTATCCATGCAATTTGGTTTACTACAGGCAAACTTAATAAACTCATCAAGTTTCAGGCAAAATTCATAATTCATATTTCCTTGTATCAATCGAGGCATTTCATACATCCAACGACGATCAGAGAGTTCCATCTGATACAAATTAAAAATGAATCACATATAAATTATTAAAAAATTCGGCAGAGTTTCGACTATAAACAAACATATCCAATTTTTTAAAACAAAAAATCAACTATAATCAATTACAATAATTATTCACATTATAAATTCTAAAATTTAATGTGTCACATGAAGAACACTTATAAAACATATAATACACAAAATTTAAAATTAAACGCTAAAATTATAAAAACGTACGGTGAATTAGAAGCAACGAGCACAATATAGTAGTAGACTTCTACAATTGCCACGAACACGTTGAAGCAATGCTCGTTTAAATTTGAGAAATTTTTTGAGGTGTGAGTGGGGTTTTTTCACCGAAAAAACTGAAGGAAAGAGAAGCTGATTCTGTTCCATAATCGCGTTTTATCGACCGCCATATTATGTGTAGCGACCGCCTTAAGCGGTCACAAAATCATATAATTAAATGGAGCCAACTACCCTAACCGGATACTACTTTAGCGACCGCATTCGCGGTCGCAAAATTAATATTTTATTTTTGCGACCGCCAGAAAGAGGTCTCTAATTTAAAAAAACAAACCGGTTCTTCTTTTCCGGGTTACCAGTTACGGGTTTAAAATTTAGCGACCACATTTCTGATTGCGACCGCCCGTATGCGGTCGCAATGTATTTTACTAATACTTTTGCGACCGCATGTGGCGGTCGGAAATTTTTTAAATGATTTAGCGACTGCTTGGCGGTCGCAAATATTCCAAAATTTACCAAAGCACCTCGGCGGTCGCAAATTCGGTCGCTAAAATGAATATTTGCGACCGCTTTATGAGCGGTCGCTAAAAAGCGGTCTCTAAAACCTGTTTTTTTTGTAGTGATTGAATACCAACATACTTTTTTATAAGAAAAAAATCTTTTAAAATCCTATGAAATCTCAAACTCACATCCCCTAAAAATTCCATCAAACCCAACAATTCTTTAAAATTCTTATATTTTTTAATACCAGTGGTCTAGTTTTAAGTCTTTTAAAATCTTGATTGAATACTAGTTGATTATTTTTAAGTCTTCAAAAATCCAGATTGAATACCAAATGATTGTTTTAAATTCTTATTGAATAAAAAAGTCTGATTGAATACCAAATGATTGTATTAAAGTCTTTTAAAATTCTGATTGAATACAAAAAGACTTTTAAAATTCTGATGGAGTGATGTTGTTGAACAAGCAACGTTTTTCTTTCTTTCACTAGTTAAAGGATGTGGGCCATTTCATTTTCAATGCATTCCAGCTAATAATTCACGTGAAGATCTCCTATTGTTTGGCTTCTTCCAACATGCTTTCCACTTGGACCAAACAAATTGACATATATTTTGGACATCAAATATAGGTCATTAATTCCTTTCAAAAAAAAAAAAAAAAATATAGGTCATTAATTAATACAATTAGTGAACCCATTTTTCCAACAAAAAATTGCAAAGCTCATATTTTTTTCATTTTAAACACAATTAATCAAAATTGAGTGAATAAAGCATGAAATCACAATAAAAATGAATAATAAAAGCACATTAAATTCACGCAATTTTCACCCAAATTAACTTTATCCAAGTTTTGCTTGTTATACTTTGTATATTAACCTTTAGTAGAGCGCAGTTCATACTTTGTCCGCATTTATTTGTTGGACTTTGTATATCAATCATTTAACTCTTAAACCTTGCCCGCTGCGTGATAATTAGATTGCCGAGGGACTATGGCCGTTTGGACGACATTAGGTGTCCCAATCTGAGGTAAGTCGAGTTTTGTACTTTGTGTTCCCAACAACGAATTCATTTGTTTTTTATTTTCTTGGGTATGTATACAATATGCCCCGTCTTTTAATATGTTTGATTTTCTTGAATGTAACATATTTTAGGAAGCTAAAATGGAAAAAAAAAAATTGACCGGAGAGTGGGAAAAAGGACATTTTCATAGAACTTTTGTTGGTTTGGGCCAAAATTTGATTCCTAATTAGAAACTGTTTGGAGACAGATATTTACTTAATAGCTCCTTCATGTATAAACACTAATCTGATCTTCTTCTTTTAGATTATTAAGAAATATATTGTAATCCTCTTTTACTCTGTAAACTGCTCCTTTTTTATTCAAGAACATTCAATATGATATCAGTTTTAAATCAAAATTCGTTTTGATTTGAAATGTCAATATGCCTATTTCGATCTAATTTTGCTTCCAATCGTTTCTTCTACTGATTTCGATTTGAGTTCTATGCTCAATCCTGAGTATTTTTCTGTAACCAATATTTTTCTGCCCTAATTTTGAATATTTTTCTTTCCACTAAACCATTTTGTTTTGCTGTATTTTAGGTTTCATTTGTTCCAATAAGTAGTAAATGAAAAGAAGTAATTAATTACATCCAACATTCACCCATTTGGGACCCACACCCAATCAATCTGAACTGGATGTCTGATCTTTCGGATCCGGCAAATAAAGAGGGGGATTTGGCTTTGGCCCACTAAATTTGCACATCTTTTAATGTATAGAGATATCATTTTTAAAACAATTTCAAGCAATCATTCTCTGAACAAGCCACGTTCTCCTCTTCTTTCACTAGATAAATGCATTCCAGCAGATATTTTGTTTGGCTTCTTCCAGCACATATATTAGTGAACCCATTTTTCCTACAAAAAAAATAGCAAAACTCATATTTTTTTTATTTTAAACACATTAATCAAGATGGAGTGAATAAAACATGAAATCAGAATGAAAATGGACTATAAAGGCACATTAAATTTACGCAATTTTCACCCAAATCAAACTTATCCACGTTTTGTTTGTTATACTTTGTATATTAACCTTTAGTAGGGAGGGCAGTTCATACTTTGTCCATGTTTATTTGTTGGACTTTTTGTATATTAATCTTTTAACTCATTAACCTTTCCCGCTGCAAGATAATTAGCTTGTCAATGGACTTTTGGCCGTTTGGATGCCATTAGGTGTCCCAATCCGAAATAAGTCGAGTTTTGTACTATGTGTTGCGGATTTGGCCCCAAAAAAATTTTATTTTAATATTCAACAACGAATTCATTTGTTTTGGATTTTCGAAAATGGTCCTTGGGTATGTATACCATATGCCCCGCTTTTTAATATTGTTGATTTTCTTGAATAAAGCACTTGTTCATAGAACTTTCGTTGGTTTCGGCCAAAATTTGATTAGCAAATACTCCCTCCGTCCCTAACCAATTTGCACACTTTCTATTTTGGGTTGTTCCAAATCAATTTGCACGCTACTTAAAAGAGAAATATCGATTTGCGTGCACACTCACAAAATTTTCCACACATTTACCCATATACCACTTCTTTATTTAAAAAATACATTTTTCTTAAACCGCGTGTCATCCCAGGGGTGCAAATACCCCTGGGACGGAGGGAGTAAAACATTTGGCCCAAACACTATTCGAATAATCGGCCCAAAAGCCTTTTAATTAAAAAAAAATTATGTAACAGCAAAAGCTTCAACAAAGGAGAGGGCCCAAACACATTATCACACTATCAAGACTTCTAATTACAAACGATTTGGAGACAGTTATTTACTTAATTGAGACAGTTATTTACTTAATAGCTCCTCATGTAAACTGCTCCCTTTTTAGTCAAGAACATTCAATATCGTATCAGTTTTAAGTCAAAATTCATTTTGATTTGGAATTTCTAAACCGTTTCGATCTAATTAATTTCGCTTCCTAACGTTGCTTCTACTGATTTAAAAGACATCATTCAACGCTGTCTAATCAACTGCAATATAGTTGTAGCCACGCTGGTTGCTTTTCCATCTAACCAACTTTCACTTTTTTTTAAAAAAATTAAACTGTTATGGGTGCAAAAAAAGTGAAATTAAAGATCAGATGAACAAAGTACTGCTGATAATTGAATCCAATACTATCAGCTGATGATCATCTGATAGGTATACTAAGTGTCATCTGATATCTGATAAGACTACTGAGATCATCTGGTAGGTCAGCTGAGGTAGTCATCAGCTGAGGAGGTCAGCTGGGTCAGCTGAGGAGGTCAGGATGACTGGTCAGGATGATGGTCAAGATGATAGTCAGGATGATAGTCAGGGTTGGTCAGGATGATAGTCAGGATGGTTGGTCTAAATGGTTAGTCAGCATGAAGGTCTACTGATGATATCAGCTGAGGACATATCAAATCAGCTGACATGAAAGAGATTACTGACTCCAAGTCAGGAATTAACCAAGAATCAGTTACGAAGCAGTTTAAACTTCCAAGTTAGGCAATTGGCGAGCAGTTTTAACAAATCAAAACTAAAAACCGTTAGGCTCTAATCATTATTCATTTTCGGTTGTAACTGTAGTAGTTTCTTGTTGGTTGGTTACGATCACAAGCATTAATTAGTGTTCATATATACCTATATATATACGCACATATGGGTAGTATGATATACACAGAGAAATTCTCGGAAACCTAGATAGAGATTCAATTCCCATATTAATTCTTGTAATTTGTATCTTCTTCGATCAATTAGTGAGAGAGGTGCCTCATCCGTGGACGTAGATCTTTTTAGATCGAACCACGTAAATCTTGTTGTTCTTCATATTTTTTTATTTCTTTGATTTCAACAATTTCGTTTAACAATTGGCGTCGTCTGTGGGAAGAAGGAAGAAATTGTTGGTGAAATTAACTGTTATGGCTTCTACGAAGATGGAGTTTGAGAAATTCACAGGGGCTAATGATTTTGGTTTGTAGAAGGTGAAGATGAAAGCTCTCCTCACACACCATGGATTATCAAATGCTCTGAAACCAGCTAATCAGTGGCCTTCATCATACACATCAGAACCTGCAAAGAAGTAGGAAATTCTGGACAAGGCCCGTAGCACAATCTTCTTGTGCTTGGGGGACAAACCTCTGAGAGAGGTGTACAAGGAGAAGACTGTCATTGATGTGTGGAACAAGCTGGAACAGGTGTATCAAACGAAATCGATTACCAATAAGCTGTTTATGAAGCAGAGGATTCAATTCTTCAAAATGACTAATGACAGGGATTTGGTTGAACAACTTGAAAAATTCAATAAAGCAGTGGATGATTTGGAGAATCTTGAAGTCACGATTGAAGATGAGGATAAAGCCTTGATATTACTAAATTCCCTACCAAGATCCTTAGAGAATTTCAAGGATGCTCTGTTATTTGGAAGGCAAGAGAAGATGTCACCTGATGATATTCAGAATGCATTGAAAGTTAAGGCGCTTCAAATGCAATCTAAGAGGAAGAACACAAATCAAGGTGAAGGGCAGAATATAAAGTTCAAGAAAGGGAAAAAATAGTTTCAAGGAAAGAAGAAAAAGAATGGTAAAGGCCCTGAATCTGGTAAATTTGTGGAGAAAAGAAAATGTTTCTCATGTCAGAACGTGGGACATCTAAAGAAGAATTGTCCTGACAAATCCAGGAAGCAAGAAGAGGATCAAAAGGTTGATGTCACAATTGCTACTCGGGAAGGATATGATAGTGTTGAGGTTTTGGTTGTCACTGATGTCAAGCTGAGTGAAGATTGGGTGTTAGATTCCGGGTGTTCATTTAATATGTGTCCCAATGAAAATTTATTCAAGAATCTCAAGAAATTTGATGGTGGATCAGTTCTCTTGGGGAATGATCAGATGTGCAAAGTCAGAGGCTCTGGCTCAATAAAGCCGAGACTGCATGATGGTGCTGAGAGGATACTACAAAATGTCAGATTTGTACCTGAGTTGAAGAGAAATCTTATTTCACCTGGATCACTTAATGTTTTGGGATATGAATTCAATACAAATAATCGATTCATCTTGATAACCAAGGATAACAACATTGTGATGAAAGGTAAGAAGGTCAATGGATTGTACATTTTAATTGGTAACTCAGCTGCTGGATCAATGAATGCAGTTATGGGCACAAGAGGTTAGGGCACATTGGTGAAAGAGGGCTGAATGAACTCTCCAAACAGAAGGTATTTGGGGATTCAAGAACAATCAAATTGGATTTTTATGATCACTGTGTATTAGGGAAATCCAAGAAACACTCTTATACAAGAAGGCAACATCATACTGATGCTCCTCTTGACTATGTACACTCTGACATCTGGGGACCAGCAAGAACTGAGACTCATGGAGGTGGAAAGTACTTCATGATTATCATTGATGATTTCAGCAAGAAGGTGTGGGTAATCATCCTGAAGCAGAAGAGTGAAGCCTTTGGAAAATTCAGGGAATGACTTTTTGAACAAGAAAACAAAAGAAACAGATCCTTAAAGCATCTCAGAACTGACAATGGGCTTGAGTATGTGTCAGAAGAGTTTGAAAATTTCTGCAAAGAAAGAGGCATAACAAGGCACAAGACTGTTCCAGCAAATCCTCAACAAAATGGACTTGCTGAGAGGATGAACAGGGCTTTTTTGGAGAAGGTCATATGCATGTTATCAGATGCTAAACTACCTAAAGTATTCTGGGGAGAGGCAGTTAATACTACAAGCTACTTGATAAACAAAACTCACTCATCTGCTATTGATTTTAAAATCCCAGATGAACTTTGGTATGGTAAGCTGTCATTTTATAATAATCTGAAGGTATTCGGTTGCTTAGCCTTTGCACACATAAGGCAAGATAAGTTGGAACCAAGAGCTCTGAGGTGTATCTTCCTGGGATATCCAAAAGGTGTCAGAGGTTATAGGTTATGGTGTCGTGAAGCTGGACACAAGAAGTGTATTGTCAGCAGAGATGTGACTTTCAATGAAAA
Organism: Prunella vulgaris; assembly: GCA_026898435.1. NCBI lineage: Eukaryota > Viridiplantae > Streptophyta > Magnoliopsida > Lamiales > Lamiaceae > Prunella > Prunella vulgaris. The sequence goes on along the minus strand of JAPKLY010002496.1, from coordinate 4,776 downwards.
AGTCATGGGATATGGTACATCTGGAAATACTCAGGATGCTGAGGATAATCGTATAATCAGACATACACCAGTTGAGGTGGAGCCTACAACTAGGAGTCAGATTGAAGAACAAGCTCAAGACAACTCTGATATCAGAAATCCACAAGAAGATCAGTCTGATGCATCAGAAGATAGTGACTCTGAAGATCAAACTGATCAAAACTCAGATGAGGAGGGTCAAGATTTGAGAAACTACAGTCCGGCTAGAGACAAACATAAGAGAAGCATTCATCCACCAATCTGATTTAGGCAGGTTGATATGATCTCATATGCCTTATCTGTGGCAAAAGAAGTAGAGTATCAAGAACCTCAAACCTATGCTGATGCAGTGACAAGAAATTATAAAGATCAGTGGATTTCAGCTATGAAAGAGGAGTTAAATTCACTTGAAAAGAACAATACCTGAGTTCTTGTGAATAGGACCAAAGAGCAGAAGGTTGTCAGCTCAAGATGGATATTCAAGAAAGAATCAGAGATTGGGGCAGATAGACAGGAACTGATCAGATACAAGGCAAGGTTAGTTGCAAGGGGATTCACTCAAAGAGAAGAAATTTACTTCAATGAAGTATTCTCACCAGTTGTAAAGCACTGCTCAATAAGGATCTTATTGTATAAGGTAAATCAAGATGGACTAGAGTTACAACAGCTAGATGTAAAAATAGCATTTCTACAGGAGAGCTTGAAGAGACCATTTATATGCAGCAGTCAGAGAGGTTCATACTACTAGAAGATGGAGGAAAAGTATGTTTGCTGAAGAAGTCACTGTATGGACTAAAGCAAAGCCCAAGGCAGTGGTTTAAAAGGTTTGATAGCTTCATGGTGTCTATAGTCTTCATCAGATGAAAATATGAGAGTTGTGTGTACTTGGAAAAGCAAGGCTCTGAGGTACTTACATATCTATTACTTTATGTGGATGATATGTTAATTGCTAGCAAAAGTCTTGGAAGAATTCAGAAATTGAAGGATAAGCACAGTTCAACCATTGACATGAAAGATCTTGGAAGTGCAAAGAAAATCCTGGGTATGGATATTATCAGAAACAAGGCAGCTGGAAGGATGTTCTTGACTCAGAAGGACTACATTCATAAAGTCTTAAGAAGATTCAATATGCATGAATCCAGACCAGTCTCTACTCCTTTTGGACAACACTTCAAACTCACAGCTGATCAATATCCCAGGAGTCATCAAGATAAGTCTCAAATGAACAAAATACCTTATTCAAATGGAGTTGGAAGCATAATGTATGCCATGGTTTGCAGCAGACCTGACATTGCTCATGCAGTGAGCTTGGTCTGCAGGTTTATGGCTAATTCTGGAAAGGCGCATTGGGAAGCTTTCAAATAGATAATGATATATTTGAAAGGTACATCTCATCTGGGATTATTATTTGAAAGGACTCAGGATATCAAGCAACCTCTACAAGGTTTTATACATTCAGACTATGCTGGAAGCATAAATACAAGAAAATCTCTGACTTGATATGTGTTTACACTTTATGGAACAACCATTAGTTGGAAGGTTGCACTACAATCTGTGGTACACTTTCAACCACAGAATCAGTAAAAGAGGCTATGTGGCTGAAGGGCATTATCATAGAATTTAGGATCAGGCAAGATGAAATTACTGTGCAATGTGATAATCAAAGTGCCATTCATTTAGTTAAGCATCAGGTCTTTCATGAAAGATCCAAACACATTGATGTTAGGCTTCATTTTGTGAGAGATGTGGTGGAGAAGAAGGTTGTTGGGCCATTAAGTGGTCAAGGTCTAGGGGGGTGAATAGACCTTGAGTCAAAATCAAATTTTCAAACTTTTCAAAAGAGAAAATTCTAAAACCTTACAGTAACCTCTATAAATTCGAAAACAATAAGTCTACAAGAGGTTTTAAAACAGGACCACAAAGGTTACAGCTGTGGACTATAGAAGTCTACAGCTGCAGAGTTATAAAACTTGCAAATAAAAAGATAACTTGTAGAAAAGAAATCAGAGGAATTCTCACACTTAAAAGTGTATTGAGAATACTCTAATGTGCACCGGAAATAAGTGAGTGTTAATGAAAAACAATATAAACAAACTTAACAGCTGAGTGACTTAGGCAAGTCCACAGCTGTAGCGTCAGTTTCTTTGTGAAAAACACAAAGTCTTTATGCACTTGATTTTAAAAGAATAATAAATGTAACAAGTATGTAAATATGCAATACAGAAATATAAATGACAGAAAGTAAATAGACAATATTTATAGTGGTTCAGTGTCTATGAAAAGACAACCTACATCCACTGTTACACCACTCAGGTGCCAAATTCACTAAGAACGGATCACAAAGATAAATACAAGTAGTTCCCCCTTAGAACTAGGATCACTCAGATTCCTATTCTAACAAGAGATTAACTACACTATTCACTCAAAATACAACTCAAAAAGAGTTAAAACCTCACAAAGAGATATCTACACTAAGTAGAAATGATAAAACAGGTGATGGAACAACAACAAAGGGTGATTCTTTCTAAGAAAATCCTAACTAACTATCCCATGAATCACATAAAAGACAAAATCTCTCTCTCTGAAAATTGTTGGCTGTAGACTTACTTAGGCTGAATGCTTGTATGCGCAGGGTTGTTGTTGTTGCTTCCTCTGAGAACTTCTTCTATTTATAGATTGAGTGGTGTGACTTATCCGTTGGAGAAAGTATTCAAATCCAAGAAAGAAGAAGAAGAATTTGAAGAATATGAACTTCAGATGATGATGAAGTATATAGAGGAAGATGAGAAGAACATGAAGCTGACTGAACAAGGTATCTTGAAACCAATTGGAGATTCTACTGATGAAGATGATGAAGAAGAAGAAAATGCTGATCCTAAGCACAGGAGGAGATGAAGATTCAATAAATTAGACACTAAAACTACTTAGTTTTTAGTCTAATTGTGTTTTGTAAGCTGTACCTTTACCCCTTTTATTTATGCAGCTTTTTCCTTCTGTTGGTTTATTTGGTTTTTCTTTGTTATGTCCTTGTGTTTTTATTGTTTTGAATGGCAATATCTTGTTGCTATTGTTGTTTGTTTATTGTTTTGATGATGTGTTTTGCCAACATCAAAATAAGAGGAAATTGTTGAATACCTTGGCCTAAATTTTGATGTGTGCAAAACATATGTTTAATTGGTTAATATAATCTAACACTTGTTCTAAGGAAATTGGTTTTTGAAAGTTATAGTTGTAAATGAACTCTGCAACTTTATATTTGATCATTCTACAGCCAGACATGACCCTACAGCTGTAATGTTTCTCTACAACCAATTTTGTATTTTCAGGACCCTACAGCTGCAAGGTTGAAGACCCTACAGTTGAGAAGACCGTTTGAAGAGAGAGTACAAGTCAGAGATTAATTGAAGATTATGAAGACCCTTAAGCAAAATTAGTGTAGCTCTCATGCACTCACTAATCAGTGCTTAAGAGGAGGTTATTTTCTATGATTCTGGAGGATAATGGAGATTAGTTTGAAGACGGCCAGAATTCTGAAGAAAAGGACAATAGTACATGTAGTACTATCCTGTGTGAAGGATGAGGACCACTTCACACATGCTAATAGAGAGAGAAATGAGCCTTTTCCTGAATTCAAATTAGAATTCCCCAACTGATAAGTCACATCACTGAATCTATAAATAGAAGATGTTCTCAGAGGAAGCAACAACAACAACCCTGCGCATACAAGCATTCTGCCTAAGCAAGTCTACAGCCAAAAAAATTTCAGAGAGAGAGATTTTATTTTCTGTGTGATTCATAGGATAATTGGTTAGGATTTTCTTAGAAAGAATCACCCTTTGTTGTTGTTCCCTCACTTGTTTTTTAATTTCTACTTAGTGTAGATATCTCTTTGTGAGGTTTTTAACTCTTTGTGAGTTGTATTTTGAGTGAATAGGGTAGTTAATCTCTTGTTAGAATAGGAATCTGAGTGAACCTAGTTATAAGGGGGAACTACTTGTATTGATCTTAGTGATCTGATCTTAGTGAATTTGGCACCGAAGTGGTGTAATAGTGGATGTAGGTTGTCTTTTTCATAGACACTGAACCACTATAAATATTGTCTATTTACTTTTTGTTATTTATTTTTCTGTATTGCATATTTACTTATTTGTTACATTCTTCATTTTTTTAAAATCAAGTGCATAAACTTTGTGTTTTTCACAAAGAAACTGACTCTACAGTTGCAGACTTGTCTAAGTCACTTAGCTGTTAAGTTTGTTTAAATTGGTTTTTCATTAACACTCACTTATTTTCCGTTGCACATTAGAGTATTCTCAATACACTTTCAAGTGTGAGAATCCCTTTGATTTCTTGTCTACAAGTTGTCTTTTTATTTGCAAGTTTTAAACTCTGCAGCTGTAGACTTTTATAGTCCACAGCTGTAACCTTTGTGGTCCTGTTTTAAAACCTCTTGTAGACTTGTTGTTTTTAAACTTATAGAGGCTATTTTAAGGTTTTAGAATCTCTTTTTGAAAAAGTTAAAGAATTTGATTTTGACTCAAGGTCTATTCACCCCCCCCCCCTCTAGACCTTGACCACTTAAGGGACCAACAAGTGTATTGTTTTTAAATTTTTTAAAATTCTGATTGAATACCAACATACATTTTTATAAGAAAAAAAAATCTTTTAAAATCCTATGAAATCCCAAACTAACACACCCCCTGAAAATTCCATCAAAATCCAACAATCCTTTAAAATTTATGTATTTTTTGAATATCA
>JAPKLY010002495.1:0-24477 GCA_026898435.1 Prunella vulgaris | reverse complement strand
CTCAGGTCAAGCTTCCGGATCTACTCAAGCAATTGAGTACTGAACAGGGTCAGAGCATAGTCAGGATCCGATCAGATTGAGGAACAGAGTTTATAAACTCTATTATAACTGACTTTTGTACTAACCATGGTATAGGTCATGAGACTTCTGCAGCCAGGACCCCTCAGCAGAATGGGGTAGCTGAAAGAAGGAATCGGACCCTGAAGGAAGCTGCAAGGACCATGTTGGCTGAGTCAGGACTACCCAAGAAGTACTGGGCTGAAGCAATCAATACTGCTTGCTACACTCAGAACCGATCTATGCTGAACAAAAAACATGCTCAGACACCTTATGAAACTTGGAACAAACGGAAGCCTCGCATCTCCTATTTCCATATTTTTTGGTGTAAGTGTTTCATCCTGAACAATGGGAAAGACAAGCTGAAAGCCTTTGATAGCAAATCTGATGAGGGAGTTTTCTTAGGATACTCCTCAGTCAGCAAAGCTTTCAGGGTGTACAACTTTCGGACTCTTTGTGTGGAGGAAACACCTCATGTTGTGTTTGATGAGTCTGCATCAGTGCATAGGAAACAGGTTCCGAGTCCTGACACTGATGGGGTTACCAAGCGAGTAACAAGACTGAGCCTGAAAAATCCTGAATTCAAGATCAAACTTGTCAGTACTCCAAAAGGATGGGATTATGATGATGAAGATCAGGATGGACTTCAAGCCAACCCTCAGCAAGCCCCAGTCTCGGAGAATGTTGAGTCTCAGACTGAGGGACAGACTCAACCTGAGGTACGTACTGTCGGTGATGATGCTTCTGCACCTGAGACAGTTACTGAGTCCAACTCTGTAGGGGGAAACAATGTCTCTGATATTGCTCAACCCTCAGAAAATGACTCAGTATCCCCTGCTCTTGCTCGTTCCGCTTCTTTGCCTGTTATTGTCGAGACTAATATTTCAGGATCAGGCGAAGGAATGTCAGTAGCTTCCAGTGCAGCCATCAGCAGGAGGCGGTGGCTAGATGATCACTCATTAGCTGATATCATTGGTGATATCAATGAGGGGGTCAGGACGAGATTGTCCTTTGTGAGAGCGCTATGTTCTGCTGTTTCCTGAGTGATCAGGAACCTAAGACTATAGAAGAAGCTCTTGCTGACCCCAATTGGATCCAAGCCATGCAGGATGAGCTCAATCAGTTTGAGCGAAATCAGGTTTGGGAGTTAGTTGAGAGACCTAGGTGTCAACATGTCATTGGCACTAAGTGGGTCTTTAAGAACAAGAGGGATGAGAAGAATGTTGTTGTCAGAAATAAGGTCAGACTAGTGGCAAAGGGTTACTCTCAAGCAGAGGTATCGACTATGATGAGACCTTTGCTCCAGTCGCAAGGTTGGAAGCAATCAGGTTGTTTCTGGCATATGCAACATTCAAGAAATTCAAAGTGTATCAGATGGATGTAAAGAGTGCCTTTCTGAATGGTGTACTGAACGAGGAGGTCTATGTTGAGCAACCTCCAGGGTTCGAAGTTGGTGACAATGTATATCACCTGAAGAAAGCTCTTTATGGCCTGAAGCAAGCTCTTTATGGCCTGAAGCAAGCTCCGAGAGCTTGGTATGATACACTATCCCAATTCCTGATAGACCACGGGTTCGTGAAAGGAACGGTGGACAGAACCCTCTTCAGGATATCCAAAGGGGAGGACATACTTCTAGTTCAGATTTATGTGGATGACATAATATTTGGATCTCCTAATCTGAAGCTTTGTGAGAAATCCTCCAAGCTGATGACTGGGAAATTTGAGATGTCAATGATGGGAGAGATGAATTTCTTTCTGGGTCTCCAAGTCAGGCAAACTGACTCCGGAATCTTCATAAATCAGTCTAAATATGCGAGGGACCTGATTCAAAAATTCAGAGTTCAGTCCAGCAAAGTCTCACGTATTCCCATGAACACAAATGAGAAGCTGGATCCTGACAAAGAAGGAGTCTCAGTAAATCAGACAGAATATAGGGCACTGATAGGATCTTTATTGTACCTGACAGCAAGTCGTCCTGACATCACTTATGCAGTTGGAGTTTGTGCAAGGTATCAGTCTGATCCAAAGAAGAGTCATCTAGAGAGTGCCAAAAAGATACTGAAATACCTAAGAGGTACAGTCAACCTAGGACTTTGGTATCCCTCTGATGACAATGTAGAACTGACTGGCTATTCAAATGCAGATTATGGAGGCTGTAGACTTGATAGGAAATCAACTACAGGCACATGTCAGTTTCTAGGGAGTAAACTGATCTCTTGGTTTTCAAAGAAGTAAACCAGTGTTACAACGTCTACTACTGAGGCTGAGTATATGGCGGCAGGCAGTTGTTGTGCTCAGATTCTTTGGCTGAAACAGCAACTGAGAGACTACCAAATTGAGGCCACTGAAGTCCCAATTTATTGTGACAATAATAGTGCCATTGCCATATCCCAAAACCCAGTCTTACACACAAGGTGTAAGCATGTAGACATCAGGCATCACTTTATCATAGATCATGTTGAGAAGAAGGACATCAGGATGGAGAGAGTCCCTACTGATAAACAGAGAGCTGACATCCTGACTAAGGCTTTACCTGAAACCAGGTTTGTTGAATTATCAGTAGAGTTAGGACTCCTTGACCCAGGCTTAGGAGATTCTAATTGAATCTCAGATCAGAATGCATAAGGTCAGGGGGAATGACTAACTAGGACACATGATGAAGAAATCTCAGAGAGAATGTGAATGGTTGTAGGGGGAACATTCAGTATAAAAAGGATGATCAGTATAGACTGACTAAGTTTCAGGACATTGAATTCAGGGCTTGTCACCCTGATAGGACACATGTGGTATCAGTCAGAATACAAATCTGACTGACTGGTATGTTTCCTGATTTTCTTTCTGTCATAATATCTTGCGTGCATCATCCTTGATACTGTTTACCGTATTATCAAATCAATTTATTTTATCCTTTAATCCCAGCCATTCATTTAATATTCATTTATTATTTAATGAAAATTATTTGAATTTAATACGGATATGATCTGTCGCGCATTTAATGCACAGAGGGTAGGAACAGTTTTTTATAAAGTTTGACTCATTACTGTTGTAAACCGAAGAGTCTTCATGCATCTTGCGTTTTAATCTTAACCATTGAATCTCATAAGTCATAATTTTCAGAGCCATCCGATTAAAATTGGATTTTAGTATAAATATGGGAAGTTTTTGTTATTGCAACCTTTATGCACTCAAATCTTTTCTTAATATATTTCTCTCTGCAAGCCGATTTTCTTCATATCTTCATATTACATCCATGGCTTCTCCTTCTGTGGAATCTTTCTTTGGGAACCTTTTTCATCTCAGAAATGAAATCCATTGGGAACCATTTGGAGATTTTACCTCTAATCATCCTGACATCTTGCCTGTAAAGGACCTTTTTGAAAATGCAGGACTTCTGCAATTTATCACCACAAGACCCCAGAGACTTCATCCCCGTCTTGTTGCTGCCTTCTATCTCAAGATGGCGCAGAACAAGGATTCCCAGGAGTGGGAGACGTGCATTCCCCTAACTTCGTGTGTGAAGGGGAAGGATGGTGAGGAAGAGATGACCAGGAGGTGGGTCACTCTCAATATCAGGGAGAAGATTAAGGAGGTTTTTAATCTTCCCAACTCTGGACGAAGCCCTGTTGATTATGGGTTTGGGACTGAGAAGGATTATCTCCAGTCCCTCTACGATGGTGATGTGGTCCTGAAGTCGGGCCTGAACAAGTCCGTTCTGAGGACTAAGAATCGTCACTTCTTTGACCTGACTAGTCAGGGAGTGATGGGGATTGCTGGAGGGCTGGAGCAGATTTCCCGGCCAAAATTATATACGATGATGGCGATCTCTGATGCCTCAGAACACAATTTTAACTGGGAGGATTACTTCCTCTAATTGATGGTAGCTGAGACCAATAAAATTAAGTACTCGCAGGAGGGTCAGGCGCATTCGAGGCCAAAATGCACTTTGGCACCAAGATTTCTCTGATCTTAGAGACCCTGAATCTCGTTGATGTGGATCAGGCCCAATCACTCGAGATTCCAGTGAAGATAGATCTTTTCAGAGCTTACTCCGGTGATGCTGGCACCAAGAGAAGACCGAGGACTCAGAAGAAGAATGTTCAGGCGAGCACGACTGGGAGAGTCAAGGCTCAGGCGGGCAAATCTTCAGAGTCCGATATTACGAAGCCAGCGGATGACAAACCTAAGCCCTTAGGACCCAAACAACAGAAACTTAAATTTTTATATCCGGGGTCAGGGGAGCGAGAGAAAAAGCTTGTGGAAGACAAGGCTGCTGAAGAAGTGATTTAGCATGCACATCCGGAGAGGGAATCAGCTCAGGTTGCTCTTGAAATCACTCTTATCTCTGCCATTCCGGATGTTGCACCTACTGATCCAAACCGACTAATCCTTGACATTGCATCAACTTATCAGGGCCTGGAGGTCCCCTCGGGTGAGGATCAGGGGGAACCTGTTTAGGAGAAAGAAGTTCAGGCTGAAGCCCCATGGCCATTCCCTGTGCCTGATGAGAACACATTGCCAGATTTTGAAATAGTGGCAAGAGGAATGGCTACGGAGATAGTGGAAAAGAGGTTTCCTGACCTCTCAGATGCTCAGAAGGAGGCAGTTGTGCAACTTCGCACCTATGCCATGATCAGAAATGCCACCTGGCCTGAACTCAGTCAGCTCGGAGAGTCACGAGGATGGGACAAAATGGCTGAATCAGAAGCTGCCCTTTTTTATCACTTTGACGTAAACTCTCTACATCACCTGATCAAGATGGTGGATTTTATCAGAACCGTCCATCGCATCTATCCTGAGCCCGAGCCTCAGAGAGTAGAGAAGGAGAAGGAAGCTGAGAAAGAGGTTGTTGTGATTGCTGATGACGCTCAGCAAGGTGGCACTGAAGGGGTCAGTGCACCGGCCAATGAAGCAATCCTGGGACCCGGGACTGCGGAGGCTTCAGGAGAGGGTCCAACAGGTCTGGTCCGAGTCAAAGGAAAATGGATCACCCCCGAGTCACTATATGTTCAGAACTCCTCACGAGCCCTTGCCAATCTTCACAGAAGGGTAATCCTCGTCGAGAGAAAAACAAGCCGGGTTGGTTCAAATTCTGAAGTGCTGAATAAGAAGATGAATAGGCTGGATCGTGACCTGAATGAGATGGGAACTGATATGCATGCTACCATTAACCTTCTTGGAGAAGTTCGGACTCAACACTCAGTAGATCTCACTGTTATCTCTGAGCAAGCAAAAGGGGCCATTCAAAGCTGCAATCAAATGGTCCCTGATGCACAAACTCAGTAGGAAAACAAGCTTGCCACTTTTCTTGATCAACAACTGCCTGAAAGGATTGATCAACTGGTTGATGAAAAGCTGGCCAAGCTGAAGGCTGAATTGAAGGATGAGCTGAAGAGTGAGATGTCTGCAAAAGAGAAGATGGAAATTGCCTCTGCCCTGGATAACCGAATGATGAGCTTTGAAGGTCGACTGAAGGCTAAACATAATTCAGCTATTGACAAGCTCAGTGTTGGTCTGAGAGGGATGGAAGGGCAGATAGGGCAGCTGCAGGCTAAGCAGACTGAGATGGATAGTCAGTTCACTTTATTGGCGGAGTCATTAAATGAGGTTGTTGGTCGAATCAACGACGATGATGCCAAAAAGGGGGAAGGAAACAAGCAAATAGCTGCTGGGAAAGCCAAGAAGAAGGACTTCCCCCCTGACCTGAAAGCTGCGGACAGAAAAAGGACCAGGTCCGTAGATGCCATTGAAGCTGCTGAAGGTTCAGATCCAAAGAGGTTGAAGTCCTCTGAGGATCCCGCTCTAGAACTTTTGTACAAAGAGATGGAAGAACAGATGCACCCTAGGTTGACCACTCAGAAGAAGATGGTGATGACTGAGGAGGAAAAGATAGCGAAGATGAAGGAGATTTCGCTGCTCAGTCAGATCCAACGATTAAAAGAGTCCAATGAGTACCTGACTTTGCAGGTTCAGAAGAAGAAAACTGTGCCTTCTGGATCTTGAATGAAGACTCAGAGGAAGTTGGTGGTCAATCCAGATCAAAGTCCTCCTCCACTTCAGTGTGTTGAGGATTTTATTCTGATAGAGATGCTGGAGGTATGGATTCCGATCCGGAATAGGTGGGCTTACCTATTCTATGTGGTGGGGTTATGGGACGATCAATCTGAAGAAAAAGACGTCATACTCCATCACTGGATGGCACGGGAGCATTCGGATCTATGGGCTGAAATAATCAGACATGCTGACACTGAAGTACCCTCCTCCACTCTTCAGGAACTCCAAGCAACTGGACCGGAAAGTAATATCTGAAGAAGTCGTCAGAGTAGGATGCGCTGCCGGGGCTGTTGGTGATCGGAACAGGATGAAGCAGGTCCTTAACCGAGTCTTGGAGATGTATGAAATTCCTCAAGCTGCTTGGAATAAGGATGAAGAATAGATCAGGAGCTAGTTGATTCAGGAATTGTAATAGCTTCAGGATACTTGTAATTCTCATATCAATCAATGAAGTTATTTTGTTTTCCTGAGTACAACTTCTTGTTGACTCCTGAATTTACTGTTCTGTATCCTTATCAAGAACTGTACTAACCCATTCCTTGTTTTCATCTTATAGACTAAGTGCCTAATTTGTCAGAAGGTACTGAACCTATTTCACTGACTAAGTCAGTTGATTGTTTAGATGAATAGAAATTTGCTTAAGGGTTTTGGCATCATCAAAAAGGGGGAAATTGTTGGGACAATCTGAAGTATTTTGATTAGATCCCAAAACCCCTGATGAATTTTCCTAAGTATAGTTGTTCAGGTCTGTCTAGTTCAGGATAGTCAGGTTAGGAATTCGGTTCAGGGGGAAAATGCTGAAGACTGAAGAATATTGGAGTCGACCCAATTTACTGAAGTCTGAAGCTCAATCCATCCTGAAGAAGTCAGAGTCAGTCTTACTGAAGATTGCCTGAACTGAAGCGGAAGAACGAAGCTTGATGATCCGTCCTGAAGACAATCCTGAAGTACCATTGGCTGATGCTTCTACTGAGTACACTAAGCATACTCAGGACAGAACTTAGTCAATGAAGAGTAAGTGTTACCTATCAGGGTATGCTGAATGCACATAAGACCTGACTTAGGCCTTGGTTCAGTTTACCTGAATTATGTAAGTCCAAAGCAAAGAGGATACACATACTGGGCTGAATAACCTATCAGGCTGTACTGAATGCACATAAGACCTGACTTAGGCCTTGGTTCAGTTTACCTGAATCATGTAAGTCCAAAGCAAAAAGGTTATTTATGCTATGGGACAAGAGACAAAGAGAATGTCAGTAAGACTCCAATAAGACAAACATTCAGGCTAAGTTATTCACAAGAGACTCAGAGTAATGAATGTACGAGGAAGGACAAATATCTGAAAGTCAACTAGCCGTTAAAGCGGAAAGCCAATGATCTTTCGACACGTATGTACGGAGTCTGCGCAGCATTTAATGTGTCTCAGAGTTGCAGGCGGTAGGACAAACTTGTCAGAATAAGCATGGTGGTTAGGTCAAACAGTACTTCTAACCTGCAACCACCCTAAAATAGGAAAGATTTGATTTGATCTCCTCCAACGGATCTATTTTGAATCTTGCCAATAAATATGGAGAGCCTTGCACCCATTCAAGGCTAACGGGAAATTTCCAAGCGAAAACTTTCAAGAATCCAAGCACTCAAAGCATACTATAAGCAACACTCTGCAATTAAATTTCCCTAGTGTTGTAGTAGGATTCTCTCTGTATTTGCTTAGATCGATAGCTCTAATATTTAGCATTATTTTGTATTGCTAGAACTTTCTTAATTGGAAACCAGAATACCAAATCACTCAGGGTGTGAGATTGGTTGGTTAGAAGGACTGGGACTTGTAAAACGCCCAGGGGTCAGTTCCTAAGAGAGGAAGTTGGCAATTTGTGTCCCTTGGCACGTAAAAACCAAGTACCTGTCCTCAGGGTTTTGAGGATAGCTTCCTGTTAAATCAGGTCGTGGACGTAGGAGTTGGTTATCTCCGAACCACGTTAAAAAGACACTTGTGTGCTGATTTACTGTTTTGTTCAGGATCATAACTGTCATCATTCTAAACTGAACATTCTGCATTGTTTTTATATTCAGGACTGAATCAATCATCCTGAATCTTAATACTGTGCACTCAGCCTTAACCACCAGTTTACTAAGCAACTCAGAGAAAATGTTTTCATAAACTAAAACGAGTAGAATCTAAGGGCTCACTTTCCGCACATACTCTAGCTCACTAAGATAGTAGTCCAACTGACTCGCTTCCGAGTAGTCAGTAGGTTTGTTATCTCTACTGAGCCTCCGAGCACTTTCCTCACACTCAGCTTATCTGACTCTTTACTGAACTGTCCCTGCTGCCCCTGTGGACCTTCAGCATACTGAGTAATTTAGGAAATCCTGACTGAGAGTGTTAGAGCATTTTTCTGAATCTTTCAGAAAAATCTGACATCAGTGTATTCCCCCACATACACTGATTGTACTCGTTTCGGGACCAACACATTCTCACAAAAGAGTAATACTATTAGGTTATTTCCTTAATTTTTAGTTTTAAATTACTACTAATAATAAAAGTTTTGCAAGATATTATCTATTTTAGTTTTAAATTACTAGATTAGATATAAAAAAAAATTAGTTCAAAGATATACACTTGCTGTACGAAAAGATTACTCGTTGTGTTACCTGTTAGTTGAAATTGTACTTGTGATACTTATAGTAGTCATATCCACTTGTAGTACTCACACATCCTCATGTTTACCAAAACTCCATGTTATGATAAATTTAGTGATTTGGTGTGTGATTATCAATTTGATTAATGATTTAGTGATTCTATTTACAAGTATCGATGTTCAGATCCTAATAGTATCACTCTTTCGTGAGGATGGTATTAGAAACTACTAGTCTAGTATTACATACGATTAGGTTATTTTCTAGTACCATCCTCACAAAAGAGTAATACTATTAGGTAATTTCATAATATTTCCTTGAATTACAAATCTTCCTAGTGTGAAACACTTAAACAATATAAATATCACTTATAAATCATCATTACTATTTTTCTTAATAGAAAAACTATTAATAATTAATTAATCAATATGGACTTAAATTTTAATATTTCCTTCATAATATATAAATATAAAATACGAAATATGGACAAAAATATAAAATACGAAATATACTAATCTAAATTCATTCATAATATATAAATATATCATAATATACTAATCTAAACTAGCCATTCTCCCGTGCGATGCACGGATTGAATATTATAAATTGTAAATATAAAATTATATAAATAATAAATTATAATAGATATTTAAATTAAATAAAAAGTAAACATTGGTAGGATTAATTATGTCTGATCCTATAGTTTTAAATAAAATATTATGTTACCGACCATAAATTATTTATATAATATGAAAAGATTATACTGTATATGAGTGTATTAAAATATTTAATTAATCATATAAATTTTAATTATGTACTTAAATTGATATAGTGGTCTTAATTTGACTTAATTTACGTAATTTAAGTAAAACTATTCAAATTTTATTTATATAATTAAAATTAATAAATAATTACTTTCAAAATAATAAAATATACATATTTCAAGATTTCATTAATGGCCCATAACTCCATAAGACCTGTATCTAAACCTACTTATCCACATTGTGCCATCTATTATACTCTTGTTCTCTTCCTTACCATGGATTTTCAGCACCCAGGCACCGCCGCCTCCTCCCACACCGGCGCCGCCGATGCCTGTGCGCTACATCAGACACAGTCGAAGCACCCCCAGCCATCCAGATTCATGACTTCAACAGCCGCCAGATTCGCGACATCAACATAGCCGCCGATTCGCGAAGCCGCCTAGCAATCGAAGCCGTCGCACGTCGTCACCACCAGAAATTCCTAACAGCCGCCGTCCACTATCCACGATGGAAATGGCCGACACCACACAGCCTCTCACCTGGGAAGAAACCGTCCAACCGCCATTGTTACGCTGTTGACGGTCACGCCACGCTGTCGAAGCACCCCCTGCAGTCCACGGCCACGCCACGCTGTCAACTGAAGATATAATTGAATCTAATTATATTTTATTAGGGTTTCAAAATTATTTTTTGCAAGTCTGGGCTCAACATTTTTTGCAAACAGTTTGCGATTTGTGACTAAAAATTAGGCGTCCCTGTGAATGGACAAAAAAATAACAAAATTAGATTCGGATATGATGGGTTAATTTCACGCCATTGCTTCCATTTCGTCGGATATGGTGGTTTAGTTCTTATTTGACTCAGATTTGATTTCATAATTCTGGGGATATATTAATAATTTTTAGCATTATCCTGGAAAGTAAATAATTTATGATTGGTACTCATTGGACCACCTAAAGTAAGATGAATAGTTGATCTTAAGGTTAATGTGGAATCTGTAGCTTCAGAAATTATGCCCAAGTACTTAGTTTTCAACTTTGTGCATATGATTCTTTCATGTTGAGCAATTCAATAATCATTTTCCTTTGTGAACAATTGTGTGAATCCAATGTATGTATGTATTCTGGTATGAGCTGTGCTAGGTGCTTGTTTATCTTGTTCTCTTCCTAAAGGTAGATTGTTGGGTTGAGTCTTGAAGATATTAAGAAAGAGACTAGCATTTTCCATGCATTTTAACTCATCAATTCGATCAATCAGTAAGGTCAATTGATCAATATGTTTGTCGCTCCAACTCTGAAATTTCCAACTATATAATTATATGATAGAACTAGTGAAAATTTCAGTTGTTAGTGCACTGTTGTTAATGAATTGCTGCTGTTAGTCCACTGTTGTTAATGCATTATTGTTAGTGCACTGCTGTTAGTGCACTATTGTTAATGAATTGCTACTGTTAGTCCACTGCTGTTAATGCATTTTTGTTAGTGCACTGCTGTTAATCCAATGCTGTTAATGTATAAGTTCTAAGTTCGAACTCAGAATTTTCGCCATAATACCATTTTGAATCAGAATGACAAGACAGTCAACACTCACTGCTATGCAGTGACATATAAGCTCCTGAGGCTGAATTCAAACGTTTACACAGTTTTTCAGTCCATTTAACATTTTTCAGAAATTATAGATGTTTTTTGTAATTTTTTTAAATAACTTTTCAATTGTTCATGCACTTAATATGATATTTTAGTTGTTCATACAACTATAAATAGGTGATTCATAATATAAAAAGCCAACTCGAATTGGATATCGTTTAGAAAAAGCAAACTATGTATGACTTTTCCCCTCGTGTGACACATTTGATAGTAGTTAATTGATTCTGCTACAACATAAGTTTATCTATACCAAAATAATATTACTAGACTTGAATTTTTCAATTTAATGATGTGCTCTGTTTTGAAATATATATGAGATATAATTTGAATTTCACTGTTAAATGCTTTTACATGGCTATGAAAACTAAATAAATGTTATGTTGAAGGTGGGACAATTCTTTTTGGGTATGAATTTGTCATTCCCTTAATTTCAAATTTGGTCATGATATTGCTTTAGGAATTAAGATATGTATGTTTACTTCATAAAATTGAAATCTGAACTTGAGCTTCTAATTTGATATACTTTATGAAAGTTGAATTGCTGCCCGAAAATTAGGATATTGGTAGTTCCAAATCTTGAATTACTTTAAACTTATATATGGTGCACACTACATGCTTGATAAAATGCTAAAGAGAGTAATGATTTCTTAGCTTTACTCTTTTGAATAGATTTATTCAGTGTGGGATGCAATAGGCCTCATTTAGGCTGAAAATTCATTAGTGCTAAGTTACTGTCTTCTGCTTGATAAACTTGGTAAAACTAAGACTTTACTTGTTATTTAAGAGATTGAGCAAGTAGTGCACAGTCCAATAATATTGTTGTGCATTTCAATACTTTTGTTTCTCCAAAATCTAATTATTATGACTAAAAATATAAGCAGGTCAATACTATTATTTCTCCATAATCAAATTAATATGCCTTCTGAAAAATTGATATGGTTTTGCATAACACCTTCAATATTCGCATAGGTTCTACTTTGCAGATGGATTAACACTATTAGTTCTTTTGCACCAGAAGATAAAAGGATCCTGTGATAGCATTTTTACTAGAATATCACTATTATTCTATATATTATTCGGCTGCTCATGAGGTGCTTCTCTAATCTTAGTATCTTCGTCAATTTCACTAGTATTTGGTGTGGGCACAAATTCCACTCTTTGTCATGTTCGTAGTGTTACTAAATTTGTTCATCACCACTTGTATTTTGGTCTTCAAAAGTACTTGAACTAAGCAATATTTCACTTCTTCAGCTGTGTAAATCTTATGTTTGGTCCTCACGTTGTATACTATTCTGCCACCTCCTTGTCCGAGTATAATTAATTTGGTATTTCAGTTAAATATATTGTTGTCTATCTTTTGACAGCATTAGTCAAGCTTGTTTGTCTTGCAACATATCTTAATGTATAATATGTATGTTAGAACCTCCAAACTTATATGTGAAAAATACCCTTCCCGTTATCTTTTAGTGAATAGAATATCTAATTTTTATTGATAATATGAAATATGTTGCATGTTAAAATAAAGTAGAAAATAGTTCTAGCTACTTTGAAATGAAATATGGTAAATGTAAGTGGTGACATCAATAATGGTTGTATATTATTTGAACTTCATTTGATATTTATCAGTTTTATTATAGTATGTTAATGTTATATTTTAGCATTATTTTTATTATTATTAATGTACATTTTTTTTACAGAAGATATCAGCAGACTGCAGGGGAGAAGAAGTATGTTATCATTGCCATTAGAAGTGAAGAGATTGCATCATGAAAATACTCTTTTTTTTAAGTTTCTTGTTTCATGTAATGATACCAAATATTATTTTTTAGTTTTATCTGTAATTTAGTTTTATTGAAATTATTTTTCTTACATTTAGTTTTTAAAATTAGTTTACCATGATATTTTACATCATTGAATACTATTTTATTATGACGAAATATATTATCATAATTTTTATATTTTTTATTGATTTGATTAAATTGTCACTAAAATTTAATTTTTGATGATGAAATGTGTCATCATTATATCTACATGTAATGACGATCAAATTTTAGTTACCTTTGAGTATTTTTTCATGACAAAAAATTTAAAATGACAAAAAAATAGTCATTGTATTTAAACTTTTGGTGATGATTATTATCATCGTCATTGAATAGTATATATTACGATGACAAAAATAATTTGTCATTATTTTCACGCCATTTAATGACAGTACAAATTTTGTGACTAAATCAAACTAATTGGTGACAAATTTTATTGTCATTATATATGTACATATGTAACAAAGATTAAAAAATTTGTCACTAAAACATACTTAATGTTGATGAATTTTTCCGTCATTATACATGCATATATATAACAACGATAAATATTTCATCGCCAAAAACTAACCCTTTCGTGACAAATTATACAAAATATGAAAAACAAATCAATCTAACTGTGACAAAAATAACGTCACTAAAAATTTGTGAGATAAGTAATACATTAATAACTGTCACAAAAAAGTTAGTTTTTAGAGACAACAATTTAAATCGTCATATTAAATTGAATTTTTGGTGACGAAGCATCATATTAGTGATGAAATATTGATGCGTAATGTGACGATTTATTTGTCACTATAGAATACATAGTGACGATAGTCTTTATCGTCACTAAATGATGAATCTTTTATGACGGATTTAAATATCGTCACATATACCTAATACCACGCACTTTCAATGACGATTTTTGTGACAAAAAATTTCGTCCCCAAATATCTATCTTGACGAAAAATGATATTTTCATGACAAATTTTTTCGTCATGAATTTACAAATTTCTTGTAGTGACTTTTGTTTTCCAAATTGTAGAAGTTCGCCAGGTTTCGGAGCTCGCCCAGAAGGAGCTCCATTTTGTAGTTTTTCGATTTTTGTTCAAGTAGTTAGAGCTCGCCGGGCTTTGTATAGCTCACCCAGAAGGGGCACACTTTTGTACTTCAAAGACGGCCAGCTGGTCGGCCTTTGTGGCCAGCACCACTTCTAACACTTAGGAATTTTCAAGTATTTTTGTCTTGAAAATTTCCTAAGTGTCTTTTGAATAGAAACTGAGCCATTTTTTGTCTGACTCTTTGTACTTTCATTTTTGCGCTTTATCTTATAATTTTTCTTAGCTCGTTTTTATTTATTTTACGGGCACTTAACTGTTCATCTTACTCTACTTTGAGAAGCGAATCGTTCGTTTTACGTCACTTACGACTATGAATCGTACCTCCATTTAGATAGTACATATTCTTGGTCTTACACACTTAGAGCCGCAAATCGCTCGTCTTAAACCACTTGGGGTAGCGAGTTGTACTTTATTTAATCCACGTTGGGCAGTTGGGTTTCATGAACCTTGCCTTAGACGTTTTTTGTCTTTTTCGTGAATTTTTCTAACTTGTGGCAGTAGGTGCTTGGCAATCCTTTAAGAAGGGTACCTTCGCAACCTTGGGCACTTTGGCCTTTGCCTTCGAGCATTTTAATTACAACGTTTGGGACCTTGGTCCTTGCGCGTTATGAAGTTTTCTGGCATTTGGCGAGCTGAGGCTGGCAAGCTCCCTTGAGCAGTGGGCGACCTGGGGTAGCTCGCCTAGTTGGCGGGCTACGCAGGTACAAACACTTGGCAAATTTTCTAACTTTTTATAACAACGTAATTTACACCGGTTGCTATCAACACTCCTGATGCGAACCTTCGACTAGTCTATTACAGAATTCTAGTATATTGGTAGAACTTTTTTAGGTGCGCCGCACTCCAGGTATATGATGAGGCTTTGCCTTCCGCGTCTTCGAGGTCGCAGGTGCCGTTTGGCCAGGCTGTGGTAACCCAGAACAGTCCTTCCCAGTTTAACCAGAACATACCGGGTGGGGCCATTAATTTCTTTTTCAATACTAGGTCTCCAACTTTGAACCTTCGGTCGCGGACCTGGGAGTTGTAGTACTTTTCAGCTCTACGCTTGTAGGTGGCGTTCTTCATTCCTGACGAAGCTCTGGTCTCTTCGATTAGATCTTTCTCTACTGCCAAGGCTTCGTCATTCTTTTCTTCATCATATCCTACCACCTTCCAAGTCTTGTTCTGGACTTCGACCAGGACTACGGCCTCAGTTCCGAAGGCTAGGGCAAACGGGGTCTCTCCGGTGCTGGCTCTATGGGAAGTTCTGTAAGACCACAGGACCTCCGGTAATTCGTCTGCCCAGCTCCCTTTCTTTTCTTCGAGGCGGAGCTTCAATATGTGTTTCAGGATTTTGTTCACCACCTCGACCTGGCCGTTCGACTGTGGATGGTAAGGAGTTGAGTAGTGCTTCTTGATGTTCCATGAACTGCAGAAGTCTCTCAACTTTTGACCGTCGAACTGCCTTCCGTTGTTTGTGATGATCGACTGTGGAAGTCTGAAACAGTAGATCAGGTTTTTCCAAATGAAGCCGATCATCCTCTCCTGTGTTATTGTTGTGAGAGCCTCGGCCTCAGCCCACTTAGTGTAGTAGTCTACTGCTACAACAGCAAACTTTACACCGCCTCTTCCAGGTGGAAATGGGCCGATCAAGTCGATACCCCATTTCACTAAAGGCCTTGGGCTGAAAACCGACCTCAGCTGGTTGGCTGGGGAGTGGATGTTTGGTGCAAAAAGTTGACACTTTTGGCACCTTCATGCGAAGCTAATGACATCTTTGCGAAGAGTGGGCCAGTAGTATCCCTGCCTGATCGTCTTATATGACAATGCTTGCCCCCCAGCGTGACTCCCACAAATTCCTTCGTGGATTTCTTCTAACACCTCGGACCCCTATTTTTTGGTTAGGCACTTGAGTAGGGGTAGCGAGAATTCACGTTTGTAGAGTTGGCCATCCAGCATAGTATATCTGGCAGCTTGCTTTACTAGCCGGCTAGCTTCCCAGGCATCCCCGGACTTGGGATATTATTAGCTGGGAATCTCCGAAAACTTGAAGGTTGGTTACCCCCACAGCTAATGATAGCCTAAGTCCCGCTATCAACGCTTCATACTCCACCTCGTTGTTGGTCGCTCGAAAGTCAAACTGGATTGCGGAGGTGAAGACTTGTCTGTCCGGGCTGATCAGGACTACGCCGGCGCCAGCAGCTATGCTGGTTGATGATCCGTCAACGTAGAGATGCCACGGAGCTATACGCCCCCTCGTCGGATCTTGTGGGAAAGTTAGCTCGACAATGAAATTGGCAAGCGCTTGTCCTTTGATCACTGTTCGGGGTGCGTAGGTTATATCGTATTGGATGATCTCTAGTGACCATTTCAGCAGGCGTCCGGCGGTGTCTGGGCGCTGTAGTATTTGACGTAGTGGGAACGTCGTCAGCACTTCTACCGGGTGGTCAAAGAAGTAAGGCCTCAATTTTCTAACACTCATCACCAGTGCATAAGCCAGCTTCTCTGTTGGGGTGTATCGCAACTCAGCTTCGTGTAAGACTTGGCTTACATAGTGTTGGGAAATCCCTTATGTTTTGATGCCATTAAAACCAGATGATCATGGGAGGTCAGCTGATCACCTGAGGTCAGATCAACTAAGGATGGTCAGCTTAGGTGAAGGTCCCCTGAGGTGCTAGATATCAGCTGATGTCAGGTCAGCTGAGGTTAGATCAGCTGAGGTCCAGGTCAACTGATGTCAGACCAGCTGAGGTGCCAAAATTAGACGAGGACAAAATCAGTAGAGGAGCACCCAGATCAGTTGAGACACGTTCAGGACAGCTATGACTCAACATACCAGCTGAGCCCTGAACATATCAGACGAGGACCACCAACAGCAGCTGAGGTCGTCTGAAGCTGTTGCATAAAAGATCTATTTATAGAAAGTCAATCATGTCAAGGGGACAAGATCACAGCAACATGATTTCCAGAATCATAGGCAATCAATCAAGTCAAATTAGATTGAAGATCAAAGCCAAGATGGAAAGATATCAACTTGGAGATCAAGAATCAATCAATCACTTTGATTGATTGATTACATATTTATAGGGATTTCAAATTCTAGTCAACTCTAACGGCTAGTATTTGACACCTATAAATATGAGTACCATAGAGAAGATTTATATAAGTTTTTACACATGATCAACTAGCAGAATCGCTGCACAATTCTCTTTGTACTCACATAACCCTACATATTTATTTATCATTTGTAAAGACTTTGTAGAAGTCTAGAAGTTAGATGCAAGTGTGCACTAACAAGAGTTGTAAGAGAGTTTTCTCTTGAAAGTTGTAAGGAAGGAAGTTAGTAAGTGAGTAGATAGCCCCTCAAGTCAAATTTGGTTTAAGGAGAGTGGATGTAGGACAGTTGGTCCGAACCACTATAAATCTCGTGTCTTTTACTTGCTTTATTTTAATTGCTCCTACTTGCTGCACTAAATAAAAGGTTTTCATTAAAAGGATTTAATTTAAAACGTTTCCGCACACAAAATCACTGCGCACTCAAACTGAATTTTTGAAAAAATTCTTCCCGATTAATAAGACAAACGCTTTAAAAAAAGAAATCAAGAATTTTGTCCAAAAGAGTGATGAGCAATATTTTAAATGTTGGGAACGTTTTAAGGATTTATTAAATGTTTGCCCTCACCATGGTTTTGAAACTTGGAGAACCGTAAGTTTCTTCTATGAAGGTTTAAACGCTGAAACAAAACAATTTGTGGAAATGATGTGTAATGGTGAATTTTTGGATAAAAATCCTGATGATGCACTTGAGTATTTAGACCATCTAGTTGAAAAAACTCAATCTTGGTATAATGAAAATACTTCTAAAGGTTCAATTAGATCAAAGCTTGAAAATTCTAAAGGAAAATATAATTTAAGTCAAGAAGACGATCTAAATGCTAGAATTGAAAGTTTAACTAAACAAGTTGAAAGTTTGCAACTAAAGAAACCTAAGGAAGTAAAATTTGTGCAAAATGATGACATATGTGAAATTTGTGCCATTAATGGACATGTAACTAATGAATGCCCACAAATTCCTATTTTCAAAGAGATGTGTCATGAACAAGTAAATGCATTATCTAATTTTCAAAATTCATATCCATCAGCTTTTTCTGAAACATACAACCCAAATTGGAAAAATCATCCAAACTTTAAGTGGAAAAATGAAAGTGTGTTACAACCTTTTCCCACCCAGAAAAACCCCAATTCCAATTTCACCCGACAAAATAAACCACATATAAAAAGCCTTGAAGAAACTTTACAAGCCTTTATGCAAGGACAAACAACCGTCAACAACCAAACGTCACAAGCCATCAATGATATTAAAAGTACATTATCTACTTTAACTAATTCCTTAAGAACAGTTGAGAAAGGAAAGTTTCCTGCTCAACCTCAACAAAATCCTGCTGGGCAATGTCAAATTTCCTCTGATGCACCAGAAAATGTTAATTTTGTCACCACTTTACGAAGTGGAAAATAAATTGGCAAAACAATCAACCTTAAGAAACAGGAAGTTGAGTCAACCCAGACCCCGAATAATGAAGATAAAAATAAAGGAGAAGATGAAAATAAGAATTTAAACCCTATTAAGAAATCATCCACTGCTCCTTTTCCTCAAAGATTACACCCAATTAAGAAATTGGACCAAAACTCTGAAATATTTGAAGTTTTGAAACAAGTAAAAGTTAACATTCCACTACTAGATGCAATAAAGCAAGTTCCATCTTATGCCAAATTTTTGAAAGATTTGTGTACTGTAAAGAGAAAACTACATGTTGAAAATAAGGCATTTTTAACAGAGAGTGTAAGTTCAATTTTTCAACAAGAAACCCATCCTAAATACAAAGATCCTGGTTGTCCATCAATATCTTGTATTATTGGGAATACAAAAGTAGAACATGCACTTCTTGATCTTGGTGCGAGTGTTAACCTTTTACCGTTTTCTGTGTATAAACAACTGGATTTGGGAGAATTAAGGAAAACTACTGTCACACTTCAATTGGCAGATCGTTCTATAAAAATTCCAAGAGGTATAGTAGAGGATGTGTTAGTGCAAATTGATAAATTCTATTTTCCGGTAGATTTTATTATTTTAGACACATGCCCAGTCTCAAATCCATCATCTCAACATCCAATCATTTTAGGAAGACCATTTCTTGCAACTTCTAATGCTTTAATAAACTGTAGAAATGGTGTTTTAAATCTTTCTTTTGGAAATATGACTTTGGAGTTAAATGTTTTTAACATTTCTAAGCAACCACAAAGTAATGATGAGGCTAATGAAATTGATGTAATTGAGACATGTACGCTTGAACAATTGATAACCTCATTTTCTGATCCATTAGAAAATTTGATAAATGATTGTGTCAATGATAACAGTTCGGAGTTTGATTCCATTCCTATGATTTCACAAGTTTCAAAGCTTAATGAATGGAAACTCAAATTTGAACAATTATCAAAGTCCGAAAAGGCTCCAACCCCGTCAAGCGAGCAACCACCAGTTTTAGAGTTGAAGCCTTTACCATCAAATGTGAAATATGCTTTTTTGGGTACTAATGATACTTATCCGGTAATAATATCCTCTAAGTTAAGTTATGATCAAGAGCATAAATTATTAGAGATATTAAAAATTCACAAGCATGAGATAGGATGGTCTATATCAGATATAAAAGGAATTAGCCCATTAATTTGCACCCATAATATTTATTTAGAGGAAAATGCTAAACCCTCTAGGCAGATGCAACGAAGACTTAACCCTAATATGAAAGAAGTGGTGAGAAATGAAGTGATTAAGCTATTAGACAATGATATTATCTATCCTATTTCTGATAGTAAATGGGTAAGTCCTACTCAAGTTGTGCCTAAGAAATCTGGAGTAACTGTAGTAAAAAATGATAAAAATGAATTGATTCCAACTAGGACTGTTACTGGTTGGCGTGTATGCATTGACTACAGAAAACTAAATTTAATGACAAGAAAAGATCATTTTTCTTTACCTTTTATGGACCAAATTTTGGAAAGAATTGTTGGGCATGAATTTTATTGCTTCTTAGATGGATATTCAGGGTATAATCAAATTGCAATTGCACTAGAAGATCAGGAAAAAACAACATTTACATGTCCTTTTGGAACGTTTGCATATCGTAGAATGTCATTTGGATTATGTAATGCCCCAGCAACATTCCAAAGATGTATGGTAAGTATTTTCAGTGACATAGTTGAACGTTTTCTTGAAGTTTTCATGGACGATTTCTATGTCTTTGGAAATTCTTTTGATGATTGCTTAATAAAGTTGGCTAAAGTCTTAGCTAGATGTGAGGAGAAAAATCTTGTTCTTAACTGGGAAAAATGTCATTTCATGGTAACTAAAGGAATTATGTTAGGCCACATTGTTTCATCAAAAGGATTAGAAGTTGACAGGTCCAAAATTGATCTAATAGCCAACCTACCAACACCAAAATCAGTTAAAGATATTAGATCATTTCTAGGACATGCAGGTTTTTATAGAAGGTTCATAAAAAGTTTTAGCACAATTTCAAGACCATTATGCAACCTTTTATTAAAAGATATAGTATTCGAGTGGAATGACTCTTGTGAAAAGGCTTTTGTAACACTCAAAGAAATGCTCACTTCTACACCTATTATGCAACCTCCTGATTGGACTCTACCTTTTGAAGTTATGTGTGATGCTAGTGATTATGCTGTTGGAGCCGTGTTAGGACAGAGAAAAGATAAGAAACCTTATGTGATATATTATGCAAGTAAAACTCTTAATAGTGCTCAAATGAATTATTCCACTACTGAAAAAGAATTACTTGTTGTAGTATTTACACTAGAAAAATTTAGATCTTATCTTGTTGGCTCATCTATTGTTGTTTATACTGATCATTCGGCTTTAAAATATCTACTAGCAAAGAAAGATGCAAAGCCAAGATTAATTAGGTGGATACTTTTACTTCAAGAATTTGATATAATAATCAAAGATAAAAAAGGAGTGGAAAATGTAGTGGCCGATCACTTATCCAGACTTACATGTGATGAATCTTTCGAGGTAAGCCCCATAAATGACTCTTTTCCCGATGAGCAATTATTCACCGTGTCTAAAGGTCCATGGTTTGCGGATCTTGCTAACTTTCTTGCGACAGGTCAAATTCCAATTCATTGGAATGCTCAAGATAAAAAGAATTTTTTTAGGGAAGTAAGAAATTTCTTTTGGGATGACCCATATCTTTTTAAGTATTGTCCTGATCAAATATTAAGAAGATGTGTACCAGATAATGAAATTCAAAGCATAATAAATTTTTCTCACTCTGAAGCTTGTGGGGGGCATTTTTCAACAAGAAAAACCGCTGCAAAAATTATGCAGTGTGGATTTTATTGGCCAACACTTTTCAAGGACACATATGAATTTTGTAAATCTTGTGATCGATGTCAGAGATTATGGGGCATAAGTCATAGAAATATGATGCCATTAAATCCTATCCTAACTGTTGAAGTATTTGATTGTTGGGGAATTGATTTTATGGGTCCTTTTAATCCACCATCTTTTGGTTATCAATATATTTTGGTTGGAGTCGACTACGTTTCAAAATGGATTGAGGCAATCCCTTGCAAAAATAATGATCATAAAATTGTTTTCAAATTTTTAAAAGAAAATATTTTTTCAAGATTTGGAATGCCTCGTGCAATTATTAGTGATGGCGGTTCACACTTTTGTAACAAACCTTTTGAGAATTTAATGAAAAAATATGGAATCCATCATAAAGTGTCTACCCCATACCACCCAAACACTAGTGGGCAAGCTGAACTCGCTAATAGGGAAATAAAACATATCTTGGAGAAGACAGTCAACTCAAATCGGAAAGATTGGTCAATCAGGTTAGTAGATGCACTATGGGCTTATCGAACATCATTCAAAACAATACTTGGTATGTCTCCTTACCGACTTGTCTATGGTAAACCATGTCATTTACCTGTTGAAATAGAACATAAAGCTTTTTGGGCTATTAAAAGGTTTAATTTCAATCTAGAAAAAGCTAGTACTTTAAGAAAATTTCAACTAAATGAATTGGAGGAAATCAGAAATGATGCATATGACAATTCTAGAATTTACAAAGAAAAAATGAAAGTGTTTCATGACAAGCACATTGTCAGGAAAACTTTTGAAATAGGGCAAAAAGTTCTTCTATATAATTCTAGATTACATCTGTTTCCTGGAAAATTGCGCTCAAAATGGTCAGGACCCTTTATTATAAGAACTGTATTTTCAAATGGAGCGGTTGAAATTGAAAATCCAAAAACAGGTGATGTGTTTAAAGTGAATGGACAACGTCTAAAAGCATATCTTGGAAATTTTAGTAAGGAGATTGAGTCAGTATCTCTTACTGACCCGACTAGTAATATTATGTGAATTTTATTTTTTCGTTATAAATGGCGGATTCGGTACTCCGTGACTTCCAAGTCGGTATTTCAGTTACCCACAAAACTGAATTGTAAAAAAAAAAAAAAAACTTCGAAAAAGAAAAAAATATATATAAAATAAAATAAAATTATAACACTCACTTTAACGGTAACAATGATGAGTGTATCACCACCACTTATCCTACCAAACGGTCATGAACGGCTAGTTTTCAAAAAAAAAATTCAAAAAAATTACTCTATAAATACCCAATTTTACTCCCATTTCTAAACACCCCTCTTCAAGTTATCATAAACTCAAACAAAATGAGTAAAATCTTTCTCTCCATCATCACTCTTGCCTACTTTGTCATGCTTGCTATTTGCTATTTCAATGAAGAAGAAGAATTCGGTACTTTACCTTGGATTGTTGCGGCAATTGCAATGCAATTTATAATGTTAGCTTGGGGAGTAACATTTTTGTAATTGTAATGTAATTTCTTGTGTTTAATAAATTTTTAATCTTTTATTTTTGAATAGGTCGACGAAATGGACACTATGGATGCGGCAATTGCCTCTTTAAATAAATGCTTTCCTTGCTTCATTAAAAAGGATTTGATTAAGATATATTATGCTCGATGTGAAAGATTACGATTAATGAAGATTAAAGGAATACCACTCGATCTTCAATGGTTGATTGAAGCAAAGGTTAGAATTGGAGGTGAGTTACCTAATTCTATTGTTCCACGCGCGGTTGGTTTGGGTAAAAGTTCGTTTTCTAAAAAACGAAGGGCTAAAAGAATGGGAGTTTGCTATAAATGTGCTAGATGGACGTGTAACACACGTTGTAAAAATATAGGAATGGCTTCCGATAATCGATTAAATAAAATAGATTTCATTATAAATGGACTGAGTAAGGGGTCAGTGGATAACCAATGGACCTCTGAGACGCATTATATTGGAATAGAGCAAAGAGCTTTAGTCGATTTAAGGATTGAATTAATAAAGGAATATGAACATTGTCTCGGGAATCTGACGTTAAAAGACCATGTTTGCCAATTTCTAAGAAAATTGGATGGGAAGTATATCCTCGACTCATAGAAGGCGTTTAAGCCGTTTCTGGACGTAAAACCAGAGGAAGATGTGAGCCACAATCACAACTACTGTCCCCAAGTGGGACCTCAATCTCTTAACTTTCTTTTGACTTTTGTTTCATTTAACAGTATTTCTCGAATCGTATCAGGTACGTTTTTCATTTATCTTTGTCTATATAATTCAGTGTTCAGCTTATCACAACTCGTATCATCCTATCAAAAGTCCAAATATGGCAACTTCATCTTCTAAAAAAATAACCTCTATTTGTGTGTTAGGGGGAGCTGGAAATAGTCTTAATAAAGAATTTGCTCGAGTAGCAAATAAGCTAGGTGGTGTACTAGCTCGGAGAAATATCAAACTAGTACACGGAGGAGGCACACTTGGTCTGGTAGGTAATGTTTCCTTGACAGCATCTTGGGGAGGATCTGAAGTTCAGGGAGTCGTTCACACAGGTATAAAAAGAGTTAATCCTACTACAATTGGTGAGGAAATACAGATTTCATCCTTAATTGACAGAATGCCAAAATTGATAGAAATCTCTGATGCATTCATAGACCTTCCAGGTGGTATTCTTACCTTGGAAGAAATATTTAACATTGTATGTTGGTCATGTTTAAGTATTAATACAAAACCTGTGGGACTACTAAATATTAATGGTTATTATGATGGGTTACTAACTTTTTTGGATCATATGAAGCAACAAGATTTTATTGAAGAATCAGAACGTCAACTATTTACAGCAGTTCAGATCCAGAACAATTAATAGAAAAACTCAATGCCTGTGAGATTAAAAGTTGCCCAATCACGTCTCAGGTAAACTGGTTAGGAACTCGACACAGAATAAGTCAGGATGATTTAGATTTACATTTGTAAATAAAAAATAAAAAAT
>JAPKLY010002494.1:0-24483 GCA_026898435.1 Prunella vulgaris | reverse complement strand
TTCTTATTCTTTCTTTTGTTTTCTCTATCTTGTTATGTCTAACTTGATACAGGGATAAGTTATGAAAGTCAGACAAGGCCACCTTGCTTCAGCTGGTCCATGTTAGCTGACTATATAGACCCAGATGAGCAGAGAAGATTTTCATGAAGATCACTCTTATCAGCTGACTTTGCCACGTCAGCTTCTCGATAAGTATTTTTTTCATGACGGTTTTAAAATTTCCTTTTGATATAAAATCTTTTCAAAAATTAATAAATCCCGTATTTCTAAAAATAATTTTAGAAAATTGGCAATCAAATCTTTTCTCTTACGAAAATTCGGGGATTTATTACCTTTTTCAAAATAAGGTGTCAGTTGTAATTAATTTCTCACCGCCTAAAATTTCTCAAAAAGCTTTTTCATCATTACCTTTTTCAAAAAGGCAAATCTTTTGGCGGTCAAAACCTTTCGAAACCCTGACACCCACGCATCACCTCCAAAATTCTCAAAGGTCATCTAATCTGGACCTTTGATTTGTGTGATGCAAAATACAAATCTACTATCAAAATTGATCGGTTTTAATTTTGGAAAACCTGCGCATCTCTTTCGATTCATATATATATACCCCCTTTAACTTCTTTCTGAAAACCTTCTGCTCCTAAATCTCTCTTCTCTTAGTATTCCTGCATATTATTCTCTGTGCACTTAATCTCTGTTTTGAAGGTATGGCATCTAAACCCTAAACTTCTACGCCTTTCAATTCCTTATCAAGGCCCAGTTTAGTTCAAACTCCATAGGCTCCTTGGTTGATGGAAAAGTTGTTGTTATTTCCAAGGATGCAGTTGCTAATCTTTTTGGCCTATCCTCCTCTGGTGTTCAACCACACAAATACAAGGAAGCCAACTACCTGGATACTTTCAAGTTAATGGCCAGGAATAATCATAGGGATACCACCACGAATCTGAAGAAGTCTATGTTGAGGAGACGATTTCGGTTTTTGATGGATGTGGTGACCAAGGTCATCTTGGCAGAACAGGGGAGTTTGGACGCCATTACCAAACTTCTTCTGAGTGTGGCCAGCACGATTCTTGACGGGGTTCAAGCAGACTGGGTGAGTCTGCTATGGTTCCGCTTGGAACAGGAGTCCAAGAGATGTGTTGCCAAGGAAGTGGGTGGTCAACAGGTTTACAGCTTCAAGTCGAAGTGCTCCATGGCTACCAAGATTACTATAATCTTGGATCATCTGCTGCCCCAACACAAGTGGGATGACGATTGGGTTGTTGAGTACAACCACACCAAGTTTCTGAGGGGAAGTAACTTGGATGTCATTGGGCCAGCTGATCCAGTAGCTGCTGCCCCTGGTCCTTCTGCTGGTCATGGAAAGAAGCAGAAGAGGAAGGCTTCAAAGCCTGCTGGAGGGGGAAGAAAGAATAAATCCAAGAAAGAAACCACTCCTGTTCAAAGGAAGCTCTCCTTTGAGTCTGATGTAGATGATGATATTGTTGTGCTGAGCAGTCTCCAGAAGAAGAAATCTTCAGCAGAGAGGGCGACTCTGCTGGTTGATGAGCCTTCTGATGAAGAAGAAGAGCAGGTCGTGGAGAAATCAGCTGAGAAAGATGATTCAGATGAGGATTCTGCCTCTGGCTCTGATGGAGAGGAAGAAGAGTCAGAAGAGAGGGAATCAGCTGAGCCTTCAGTAGCTGAGACAGAGGTTCTCCATTCCTCTGAAGATGCACCATCAGTGGATACACCTTTAGCTGCCTCACCCATCAGGTCAGCTTCACCTTCTCCCTTATCTGATCCTTCCCAACACCTTTCCCCTTCATCTTCACAAATCCCAGCTACCAATGAACCAGAGGAGATAGCTACCTCTGGTGAGCCTTCAGCTATTCCCAAACCCTCTCACCCTGAACCCATTACTCTTGAATCCCCCAACTCCCCCACAGAAATGGCCAAACAAGCACGCCTATCTCACCATCATTCAAAAGGGCCTCTTGAACGAGGGATGATCATAACTGCCCTAGCCCACATATCCCTTTACATCCCAGAACTCAACCCATACCCAGCTTATCAGGACATTCTTGCTGATGGTCTCGCCTGGGCACAAGCGAGAGAAGGGTCTGTTACCTTCTTTCTGGAACTGATAAAGGAGATGGGAGAAGCAGCATTTACAGAATGGGAATAAATCTTGATGGATGCCTTGGAGGTTAAGGCACCATCCCAGCTGACATCCCCTGGAGGGTTGAGGAAGGTTGCCCATGCTTTATTGCTTAAGGATGGGGTTGCGCTGGATTGCCCGGAAATAGCTGAGTCAGAATTCATCCCTCCGGCAGCAAACTTTGAGATCACTCTAGCTGATCAAGTAACCCCTACAATCTTAGGTCAGCTTAAAGATTATTTTGATGATCATATCAGGGAGGTCAAAGCCACTCTGTTGGCCGCCAAGTCTGCTGCCCCCTCCCTGATTGAAAAACACGTTCATCAAGTGCTGTAGGATCATCGAAATAAGCTGAAAGAAGCTATGGAGGATAGTTTATATGCCACCAGGATAGAGTTTTTCAACACTCTACAGAATTTCAAGATGACTGCAAGGGCATTTACTGATGATGCTTCGGCTACCCTCTCTGCTGAATCTGAGAGATTCAGACTGGTCTCTTAAAGGTTAGAAGGTCAAATTGCTGAATGCAAACATGGTCAGGAGGACCTAAAAGCCATTGTGGATAATCTTCCTACTTCTCTACCCTCCACTTCGATGATTGATGATATCAAAAAGGAGGAAGAGAAGAACTCAGCTGCTATTGCTGCTCTGCAATCTGAGATGGCCTCTCTGAGAGCTCTACTGGTAGATAACCATGGTGTTCTATCTGCTAGAGTAGAAAATGTTGAAGATTATATCAATACAGGAAAGGTTGCAGCTCAGAAGACTCAGGAGCTGAGAGATCAGAAGATAGCTGAGGCCCTGCAGAGGCAAGAAGTGGTTGCTGAGGAAAGAGAGAAGAAGAAGAGGATTATGAATGCTGAACTAGATGAGAAGCTGGCTAAGGAGTTGCAGCTAGCTGAAAAGGAGACTCCAGAAGAGAGGAGGAAAAGGCAGGAAAGAGAAATGAATGATGAGCTTGAGAGGCGATACCAGAGGAAGCTGAAGAAGCAAGGGAAGGCAGTCTCTCAAGGCAGCAGGACTAGAAGTGGAAAGTACATTAGGAATCCAAATGAGCCTCTGGTTGATGGACCAATTGACATGTTCTACAATCAACTGTCAGATGAGCTTGTGCATCTCTGGAAAACCATTAAGGCTAAGACCATGATCCACTTCTATGTTCTCAGAGGAGAAGATACCCGAGGAGAAAGAGAGAAGAATGCTGAGTTCAGAAATTGGTTGAAGGAGACCTTTCCAAAAAAAATTCAAGGCTATTTCTGATGAGATGCTTAAGCTGGATGTTCAGCCGGAGTTGCCAGAGATAGAGTACCTCCCAACTCCAACTGATGAGAGTGGGAAGATAGACTGGGTGGAAATCAGGAAGCATTGGTTGCAGATTACACAACTTTTTCCACAACTCTCTGACAATTCCCTGCCAGCTCTGAATGAAATAGAGAAGAGATTCCTTGACTGCTTGCAAGTTCCTCTCAACAGCAGAAGACCTCTCCTCATGTAATAGTCCAGCTAAGTCAGCTGAGGATTAGGTACTTCTTTCTGATTGTACTCTCTCTTTTGATTTAATAAAGCTTTATGATCCCAGACAACTTCTTGTTGTCAGCTGCATTTTTATTCTGTCTAAAGATCTTATTTAAAGATCTTCTTTTCTGTCCTATGATGATCTTAATTTTGATTGAATATGCTTATCTGTTGAGATCAGCTGAGTTGGTTTGGATATCATCAAAAAGGGGGAACTTGTTAGGATATCTGTGTTAGATGTTTTGATGATATAATAAACCAATCAGTTTGTAATAGGACCAGCTGAACCTGTTAGTCAGCTGATGCGTAGTTAGGATTAGATAGGTTCGAGTGAGGGGGAATCTACCTTGCTGCCTAGAAGATCTGAAGCTATCATAGAGAAGAAGACCAGCTGAGACCTTGAGGACTTAGCCGATTTCAGAGGACAGAAAATTTAAGCAGCTGACACTGGAGTATCGAAAGCAGATCATCAGAGGAGTTAACATCAACTGATATCAGAAGAGTCAGATTAGTTGATATCAGAAGAGACAGATCAGCTGACATCAGAAGATCAGCTGATCAGCTGAGAGCACGTAGCAGACAAGACAAAGACCATGGATAAAAGACGTATTCAGACGAAGTCAAGAAGACCAGCTGAGGTGCACACCAGCAGACTCGCACATCAACTGAGGTCCAAGTATCAGCAGACCGGTACACCAGCTGAGGAGACAGATCAGCTGAGGTCTTGTGCTCAGCCAAGATTCTTAGGAATCATTTTAAGGGTTGACTTGCGACATAGAAGGAAGATTCCCAGAATAGAAGATCAATCAATCAAGGGGACAAACTTGATTGATTGTAGATCGCGAAGATTTATGGGAATCAAGATGGAGATTCAATCAATCACAATGATTGATTGAATACGAGATTATAGGATCTCAGATTTCTAGTCCCTTACAACGGCTAGTTATTTGACCCTATAAATTAGAGTAACAGTGATAATTTCATAATCGGATTTTACACGCATATTAAGCTAGCCGAAACTCTATCAGAATTATCACTTGCACTCAAAACCCCATTCATACTTATTATTTGTAAAAGCTTTGTAGAAGCTGTGAGAAGTCAATTGCGATTGTAGCATTGATAATTTGTAAGAGAGTAGTACTCTCAAAGTGTGTAAGTGAGTAAGTGAGTAAGTTAGTGGAGAGCCCCTCAACTCCAAGTTGGATTGAGGAGAGTGGATGTAGGACAGTTGGTCCGAACCACTATAAATCCCTTACGTCTCGTCTTATTTCTTTTTGTTCTTAACTTGTGCACATCACCTAAAACCGATTTTCATTAAAAACATTTCCGCACAATTCACAGCACACGTCTTTCAAATTTAGACTACCTCAATAGTCTGCTGGTTTTACTGAATAACCAAAATAATTTGAAAAAGGTTTTTGAATCCTTACAAGTCTATTCAACCCCCCCCCTTCTAGACTTGTTCAAAGGTATTCTTCCCTAAAACCTGCCTTTGGGACCAACAAGTACCTATCCTCAGTGGTAGAGGGTAGCTTCCTGTTAAATCAGGTCGTGGACGTAGGAGTTGGTTATCTCCGAACCACGTTAAAAAGACCCATGTGTGCTGATTTACATACTTGCTCAGGATCATAATTGTCATCATACTAAACTTTGCATCCCTGCATTGTTTTGAATATCAGGTTGAATCAATCATCCTGACCTTTAAAATTGTGCACTAGCCTTAACCACCATTTACTAAGCAAAGTCAGAGAAAATATTTTCAGAAACTAAAACGAGTAGAAACTAAAGGCTCACATTCCGCACGTACTCTAGCTTACTGAGATAGTAGTCTAACTGATTTGCTTCCGATCGGTCAGTAGGTTTGTTATCTCTACTAAGCTTCTGAGCACAAAACTCATACTCAGCTTATCTGACTCCTTACTGACTTGTCCATGCTGCCCCTTCGAACTATCAGTTTAAGTGAGTATCTTCAGGTTCTTCCTGACTGAGTGTGTAAGAGCATTTTTCTGAGGTTCAGAAAAATCTGACATCAGTGTATTCCCCCCCATACACTGATTTACTCATTTTGGGACCAACACAGGCTCATCTCTTAGCGCAGATGCGCACCCTGGAGGATGTCCAAGCAGCCCTAGTCGTCATCCAAAGATGCCAGTAGGCATCAACCATGCAGAACCCCGATGCAACCAACTAACACGGCAAAGGCACCCCATGTCAGTACTCGGGTGGATGTCCCTGCAGCCGCCTAATCAACAAGATTAGACCATAGTGGTCCTCGTCTCCTGAATGAAAAGGAAAATGGATAATGCCGCTCAGTCCAGAAGGGCCCCCGCAAGGTCGATCTTCTCTAGATTGGGGTAGTAATCCTGTGCAGTTGAAGGCTAGCAAGCTCCGTCACAAGTCGGATACTGGTCAATGAATAACTCGGGGCATAGGGAGTGATGAGGCCAGACCATGACCACCTAGGCCAACAAGCCCCCCTCCATCCCGCTCACCCGGTCGTAGAGGCTGCCCCAACTGTGGTGGCAACTCCTGAAGTCGTCACCTCCGCCCTAGGGGATGTAATGAAGGCTCTGAAAGCCCTCGAAGAGAAGGTTGACAGGCGAGGCGGGATAGGCTCAGCCATCGCGATGCCCAACTCCCCCCCCATATGTTTAGCTGACCCAACCAAAGATCAATATCGTAGTTATCTGATAGTTCAATGGCGACTCTAACCCTGTGTTGCATATGAGCAAGTACACCACATACATGATCTCCTTGGAAGCCACCAACGCAACTAAGTGCCGCATGTTCCCCCTTCCTTTGGGTAATCGGGTGCACCGTTGGTACAACGTACACTTCACTCCCAACATGTTCCATCCAATCATTCCACCATCTCGGAGAAAGGTTCTTGGAGCACTTCTCTACGATGGCTGCAAGGCGGGCCGACTGGAAACGCATGGCCAACATTAAGCAATGCAAGCATGAGCATGAACGGGCATATCTGGACTGTGTTGACAACTTCATCCTAGATGGAGAGTCGGTGGAAGATGAAGTGAAGGTCATTGGAGCGGTAAGCGAGTTCGGGGTAAATTCTAAGTTGTCGAAGTCTATGAACTAAGATTCTTCATGCTCATATGTGAGTTTCGATAGCAGGCAAATGAAATCGTGATAAATGAAAAAATCTTGGCCCAAAGACTAAGGAAATAGAAGAAGGTGGATATTGGAAAGAAGACAGTGGTCAAAAAAGCTCCGACGGCGAACCCGCCCCCAGTCAAATGATATTTCACCTATAAGAACATGCACGCAACCAGGCCACAGAATGCCTTGAAAGTCAATCTAACGCAGAAGCCCGCCTACTCCCCATTGCATGCTCCTATCAATTAGGGACAGACAATTGCTTGACCCCAATCCTCGGAGGATCCACGACCCAAGAGTATGGAAGTTAGCAGCCGGTTCAGCTAATATCACCAGTAGCCTATCTAAAGTATGAAAACTTGTAGGGATCTGCTCAGGCAGCTCTGAAAGCTCTATCAAGATGGCAAGCTAGGCCGGTATGTGAGGAATTCGCCGAAAGAACTTCTGCCACAGCAACAGACACCGGCCTCCACTGTCGAAGAGGTAAATCAGCCTATGCTATTTAATGCTTCATCTCATTTATTTGTGTTGGGGCTAAAATCTTTTCAATAGTGTAAAATTTGTCTTAAGTTTAAATCCGCTGCTAACAGACTAGTATTGATAGTTATCAAACTCACAATTCACCTAACCTCGTAGTTGGAAAGGTATTAATCACCAGCCTCTCTGTAAATTTGACAGGTTACTTCAAGGTCCCATGTCGAAGTCACTCAGTCTACTTTTGTGAAGTCAAGAGCCTGCTGTGTTTTTCAATAAGAGTCTGTTGTGTTTTAGTTTGCCAAAAGTTTTTGAAATACTGGTGTATCCCCCCCATACACTTGTTAGCTCTATCTGGGACCAACAAGTGGTATCAGAGCAGACATTCTAAAAACTACTGTTTTGTGTCATTATTGTGGTCAACATAACTAATCTCACTAACTACTCTGTCAAGATGTCTACTTATGCAGAAGTATCCACCAACACCTACAATGCCCCCACTAGAGCTACAACCAATGTAGTGAGAAGTTCTGATTCAAATATGGGAGTCAATCCTCTCAATCACATGTCTCATCACAAGCCACCCCAGTTCTTAGTAGAGGGCTATGACTTCTAGAAGATCAGAATGAGGCTAATCTAGCCTGCATCCAAGATGACATACTAAGAGTCATAACTAGAGGTCCCTTTGTCTTTATGACTGCAAATCCTAGGAATTCTGCTACTACAATAACTGATCCTAGAGATGAGTGGCCTAAGGATGAAGATGACTTCATAGCTGATGAGAGGAAGAGGCATAATCTCAACTTCATTGCTATGAACACTCTTTATATAACAATTCCTAATTATGTTATGGGAAGGGTTTTTCATTGTACTACTGCCAAAGAAATTTGGGGTATATAGGCCCTCCTGTGTGAGGGGACTGACAAAATCAAGAAGAACAAGCTCTCTGGGCTGTTCAAAAATATGAACAATTCACTATGGAACCTAATGAACTATTGATCAACTTGATGGAAGGTTCACTGATATCATGAATGAGATTAACTATCTTGGAAAAGTGTATACCAAGAGGGAAGTTTCACTCAAAATCCTCAGAGGACTTACTCCCAGATGAATGTTTACTCTGTCATGAGGCAAAATACCAAAGATGTCTCTAACATATCTATACAGCAGGTTTTCTCAGAGTTGAAAGCCTACGAATTTGATCTTAACAGGAAAAGATTCACAGAAGAACCTTCCTCATCTGAGAAAAGAGTGGCCTTCAAGGCAAGCTACTCTGATGCTGAATCTCCCAGAGCAAAGAAGTATGCAAAGTCATACAAGTCTCAAAGCAAGGCTAAAATGCAAGAGGAGATGACCATGCTAGCCAGGAGGTTTGAGAGACTGAATGCTAGATTTGGGAAGTACAAGAAGTACTACCAAGATAACAAGGATAGAAAGGGATACAAGGTAAGATCCTTTACCAATGAGGATAAGGAAGCTGATGAGAGAAAGGACTCCAAAAGGAACCAGAAAGATGGGGAATCCTCATCAAGACTAACTTCAAGAAGGAATGACAACAAAGAAGAGAGTGAAGAGAATGTTGATATCAAGAGGTGTTATCAATGCAAAAAGTCTGGTCACTTCCAATATGACTGCCCTCAGTTGATCTCAAATGAGAGAAAGGAGAGACAAGCTAAGAGAGATAGAAGGTTGGAGAGAAGAGCTATGGTTTCTGAGGATAATCAAGCACAAAGCTTCTCAGATGAACTCTTCTCTGATAGAAGTGATGATGACCTCTGGTTAATGGCCTCAGAGGAACCTGAGGTACAATCTAATCTTTCTCAATTAATAGATCGCTCACCTAAACTTAGCTCAGAGTCAGCAGGAGAGCTTAATCTTCTGTTCTCTTCAGAATAATTGATGATTGACTTCTCTAGGCTGCAAGAGGTATATTCTCACCTTGAAGAGAAAAATAAAAAAGTAGCATCAGAGAACTCTAAGCAAATTTAGTCTGGAAATGAGGCAGACCTCAAGTCAGCCTCCCTCACCATTGACCTGACCAATGAGGTGGAAACTCTCAAAAGTCAACTTAATGGGAAAATGAGCTTATTAAGTGTCTGACTGATGATCAGATAAAGCTAGATTCTAAGAACAATGAGCTAGTAATTCAAATTAAAATTCTCATTGGCAATTTAAACATGTTAAAGAACTCTGAAGAGTGACTATCGAGAAGAATTAAGGCCTCGAATAGACCCTCTCTTTCCATAGAGGAAATTCTAAGCCTACAGAACACTGCACCAACTAGCTGTGAAAAAAAAAGTGTTTGTAAGGTCTGCTGAAAGCTTAAAGCAGACTCAGGATAAGGAAAAGGCTCTGCTGAACCTCAAAAGAAGGTGGTGATACTTACTAAGCCAAAACCAAATGGAAAGGCTACTGTAGCTCAGTCACCTTCTGATCCTCAGGCTAGCATTTTTTACCCTCATGGAAGAACACAAACCAGAAAAGAAACTATCAGCACAGTTACCCTTAGTCTAGATCACCTCCTAGGAGACAATCTCAACTGAGAGTAAACATGCCTGATCCTCATGTCAGGAGATCTGACAGGAGAGTTCAACACAGGAGACCTAATCCATATATGCTCTATGGAAGAGGTTACTATAACTCTTATCAACAACACTTCATGCCAGCTGCACCCAGGCCTCAGAGGAGCAGGAGGAATTTCAGACCACCTGCCCCTCAGAGGACTAACACTTATAATCAGTCTATTCTAAAGGCAACAAGGGAGGTGACTGTCTATGTAGATGTTTATGGGAGATAAATTAGCCAGTCCAAAGTAATTAGAACTGTTAACCAAATTTGGATCCCAAAAGGTACAGCTACCCAAATAGGACTCAATACAAGTTGGCACCTGAAGCTTGATTTTACTAGATGTTAGCTTGGATCCCCATGGAGTCTAGTACTTATACAGTTGTTGCTCAAGGCATATGACTGGCAACAAGATTTTTTAAGAGACTTCACTGAGAAAATGGAACCATAGGTTACTTTTAGAGACAACTCCAAAGGAATTACTATAGGATATGGTGCTCTTATTAAAGGGTCATTTCAGGTATCAAATATATCATATGTCAGTGGACTTAAGCATAATCTGCTATATATAAGGAAGTTTTGTGACAAAAGATACAGTGTTGAATTTTAAAGTAACTTGTGTTTTGTAAAGAATACTTCAACCTTATACGTATTACTAACTAGGTCAAGGAAGGGTAATGTTTATCCTACAGATAAGAGATTATGCCCTACTGAAACCTGCCTGGTAGCCAAAAGCTCAAGTGACTTAAATTGGCTCTGGCACAGGAAACTTTAAGACATTGAGAAGATAGCAAGGGATGGTCTAGTGAAAGGAATTCCCAATGAAGTGTTCAACAAAGACCATATCTGCAAAGCTTGCCATGAAGGAAAGCAAGTCAAATCATCCTTCAAAGAGAAGCAAGCATCCACTGACAGGGTCTTTCATTTGCTACATATGGATCTTTTTGGCCTAGTCACTCCAGCAAGTCTCAACGGAAGGAAGTATACACTTGTAGTTGATGATGTTTTCTCCAGATTCACTTGGGTGATTTTCCTATCTAGTAAGAAGGAGACTCAACATAGGCTACCTGAACTTCTAAAGAGGCTGAGCAATGAGAAAGATCTAACCATTGTGAAGATAAGATCAGATAAAAGTATTGAGTTTATCAATTCAATTATTTTTACTTTTGCAATGAGCTAGGTATAGCCCATGAGACCTCTCCTGCAAGAGCTCCTCAACAAAATGGAGTAGTTGAAAGAATGAATAGAACCTTGAAAGAAGCTGCCTGAAACCATGCTTGCAAATGCTCAAATTCCTAAAAGTTTTTAAGCAGAGGCTATTCACACAGCCTGCTATTCTCAAAATAGATCCATGCTCACAAAATCTAAAGGCAAAACCCACTATGAGCTATGGAATGGTAAGACACCACAAGTATCTTACTTTCATGTGTTTGGATGCAAGTGTTTCATTCACAATAATGGAAAGTGTCAGTTAATAACCTTTGACAGCAAGGTTGATGAAGGAATATTTCCTTGGATATTCTCAAATCGGTAGAGTTTTCATGGTCTATAACCTCAGGACACTTGTTGTGGAAGAAACACCTCATGTTGTGTTTGATGAATCTACTTTTGAGTATACAAGAGGATAGGCTTGTGAGGAAATCATTGATAAAATGACAAGACCAAGCCTAAAGGAGTCCAAGCACCCTGAGAAATATTTGGATGCCAACCTACCAACATGGGACAACCTTGATAATGCAAGAGAAGGGCTAAACAATGCACACACTGGAGGCAACCAGCTTGAAGAAGTCACAAGGGATGAAAGTGAGCTGAATGACACAATCTCAGCTTCTCATGTAATTTCTGTCAATGAAAAAACTGGTACAACTGAGACAGAATCTGAGTCAATCACTTTAGGGGAAGCTAAAACTAACTATGTTGATAACTTAGAAACTAGCCTGAATGATGACTTAGGCCTCCTACCCTCTGCTCTATTTCCTAAACTTATGCCTAACCCCGCTGCTAGTGACTCAATCTCATAAGAGGGCAACACACCTGAGGACAACCCTCCTGAGAGAGGTTCAACTAGAAAAAACTGGCTAATCGATTATGACAATAATTGCCTCATATTGTATCCATTTTTGCATGATATTGAGTGGTTTATGTGCATTATTGACCCTAATATGCTATACATTATGTTATTCACCTCTTTTGGCAAGAAAGTTGTGTTTATAGGTAAAATCGAGCAAAATCGAGGAAATCGTAATTATAGAGGATGAGATGACGTGATCTGAGCACATGGGGAAGCTTAAATGACTCAAAGGAAGACCCTAGGAAGCTTGGACGTGTTAGTATATATGTCCTAGAGACAATCATTATGAGGACATTATACTTGATCATATTCAGTTATTAATATATTATTGATTTGATCAATAATATTCGGCAATACACTTATAGAATAGTATATCTGATTGTTTGCATATATTCATATATGTGTTCCCATGAACTAATGTTGTCATTGAGATGAGAGACTCAGATGACTATGACATAGATCTTAAAGTAGCCCCAATCAATGATCATCGAGAATGGGATATCGATGATGCAATTGAGATTTGTGTGTGATCTGCATCATACCCTTAGAGGGTGCAGTGATTCTCACAACTGCGAGATACTAGGTATCTCATGATGGATGCACAAATACTTTGAGGAGTATTGGCATACCCAACCGAGAAACCATTTGATGTACTCTATTTACGTGTCTATGAGAGTATCGGTTTGTGGAGTAGTGTAATAGTCCTCTGACTTGAGGTCAATACACACGACATGTATGCAGTGATGAGCTTTGACCATGACCGACATTTTCACTCTGAATGGGGTAGATATGGCATGTGTTGGGCAGATCACGAAGTACATGTGCGTGGTAGTTGAGCCAAGATAGAATTCATTCCTCAAATAGATTTGGAGAGAATACTCGACGTCTCATAACTAATTGGATCGTTAGTCATTGGCCAATACACATCGCATTTGAAATAGTGTTCAAATGTGATAATATGATCAATTAGTAGAATGAGATAACTTGATTAAGTTATTAGAATAGACACATTATCATGTTCTAGACTTAATCGGAGTATTCATGAATGAAAGGACCGTATCACTGTGAGCTTCACATTACAGGTTGTTGCTGTATCCTCGCAACGTACCTCATATGTTGAGATTGTCTGGTTTATTATCTAGGGTTCAACTAAGACCATTAGTTTGACTAATCCCTTGACATATGAGGGCCTATGGGTCACACAATAAGTAACCCACGTTTACGAATTATGTTGGTCAGATTAAATATTTGATTAGATCATAAATATTTAATTAATTGAGAATTATAATAATTCTATTAGATAGAATTATAAATATTTAATTAAATTAGATTTAATTAAATTAAATGATATATTAGATATAAAATAATAATAATATATTAGATATATTATTATATATTATATAGTAAAGATTATATTTGATATTGCAGATCTTGATAGAATCAAATCTATTAGATATGCAAATACTTTACTATATATATATGAATTATGAGACTCATAAACTAAAGTCTAAAATCCCTAATACTCTCCATAAATTCTAGGAGTGAGTTTTCCTAGCGAACTCCTTTTAGGAATTACCAAAAGGCAATTATTGCAAGTTCGTAGACGAGGATTATGTGGATACCATAGTAGAGGAATCCGGCATACGAACA
This sequence comes from Prunella vulgaris, assembly GCA_026898435.1. Lineage (NCBI taxonomy): Eukaryota > Viridiplantae > Streptophyta > Magnoliopsida > Lamiales > Lamiaceae > Prunella > Prunella vulgaris. Next base: position 10,957 of record JAPKLY010002494.1, on the reverse strand, counting down.
TGGTAAAGTTTTTATCAATTAGATTAGATCTAATGATATTTATTTTATGTATACAGTCAATTCGATCTGGTTCGTTGTTGGTGAACAATATCTTCCGCTGCTAGGGACTTGAGGTTCGTATCTCTAAAACCCAACAGGACGAGCCATAGGATCGAAAATGAAAAAGTTGAAATTGGATGTCACGGACTAAGCGTTGACCGCGTGCCCGTATCTGGTTGACCGCGTACCAGCAGAAGGCTGGTCGCACATTCTCGCTATGTTAGCACTTTTTGTGACCTCGCGATCAAGCTTACTTGCTCACCGGAAGAAGGGAGCTCACGCGCCTGTTTGGATTTCTTATAACTTAAGGGCAAAGTCGTCTTTTCACGCATTTAATGAAGGGCAAAAGGGTCTAAGCATTGTGGGCACTATAAATACTTCAAGGATCAGATTTTGGAGGGACTTTTATTCATTCCATTTTCATTAGATAGTTTTAGAGAGAGATTAGGAAGTTACTAAGTGGGTTTGTAGTTAATCTCAATCTTCTTTCTTCGATTTCTTGTAATCCAACCATTAGATTTAAGATCCGTTCGGTTCATTAGATTCATCTCTTTATTAGCTACATTCTTACGGTTTGATTTATCATTTTGAGTTTCGTATCAAGATTTAGCATTAGAAGGTATTTAGAGAGTTTTTGAATTACTACACATTTGGTAAGATTTTTGTAATTTTCTTTCATTTTAGTGTTAATGATGTATGATCTTAGCTCAATTTTGTTGATTTGTATTGCCAATTAGCCATGGGCTAATCTCTTGTTGCATTGGTGTATGAATAGTATGGTGTAGTTTAGTGTCTTGTTAATCCTATGCATGAATAAGTGATCTTGATGGACTAATTCTCTAATTTGATGATTAGATTGAATGCTTGGTGTAATCACTTGAATGTTTTGAGCCTATGTGAGTTAGCAACACATGAATATTGAGTTAATTCATGTGCACACCAAGTGTTTGTATTAATGCTTTTATGTCAATGAGAATTGCTTATAAGCTAAGAACCTCTCAAATGAAGTATTAGGTGTTGTAGAGAGATCTAGGCACTTAATAGAGCCCATTAGCTTGATTATTAAGACATCAAGGGACCTTATGTATGCTAGGATTGATAGGATGTTAGATGAACCATAGTTGTAGTACTCCAATGCACATCTCCCACACACTTGCTCACTTTGAAAAAGGTGATAGTTAGCATTTACTTTGCTTTGTCAAGAGTAGATAGAATCCAAGAACATTGTCTTTTTTTCCTTAGTTATTACCTTCGTAAACAACCAATTCTTGCTTAATATCGCATCGTTTCCCTGTGTTCGATATTTTATTACTTGGTCAACTTGCCTAAGCAACAACGTCCACATACACTTGCGTGAAGCATACATGAAATAGGCAAATAAGTTTTTGGCATCGTTGTCGGGGAAACGATTACTTTGTTAAGTGGAGTTTGTTTTTTACATTGTTTTTCTTGTTTTCTATATTGGAATTTAATTATCCTTGGTGAGTGTTGATACTTCCTTATTTTTGTAGGATTGAGCAAAGTTGAAGATGGACGAATACAACCACTACTCATATTCTCCATAACACATACATCCTTCTAGATCCTACACATATCAACCTTAACCATACTCAAATCAAGATTCCTACCATCATCACTACCCACATCAAGACACATCCTCCAACAATCTATCACATCCTATACCTTATCATCAAGAAAAAGCCCCTACAAGCTACATCAATGAAACTCTATCTCATATAGTTAAGCAACTCGAAGAGATGAGAAAGGAAGACGCGAGGAACTTTGAGGATACCAACCGGAAGTTTGATGAAATTTGCAAAACTCATGGGGATCAAATCAAGAGTTTGGAGATTCAATTGGGTCAATTGACCAAGTCATGTAGCCAACAAGCTCTTGAAGGTAAGTCTTCTCTAATCCAAGTTAAACCTAAGGAGAGTTGCAAAGCTATAGAGTTGAGGAGTGAGAGAAGATATGAGGGGCCTAAAATGCCTACTTACGATGAGGTTTGTGAAGAGAGGGTAGAAGAGGAAAAGGGTGAGAACTTAGATGATGGCGTTGGTATGGAAAATGATATTCCATTAGGTGATGTGCATGAAAGGGAAGTGGAGAGTATGGTTGAAGAAGAGAATGTGGAAGAAGAAGAGAAGGGTGGACATGAAAAGGAAAGAAGAGATATACCTAAATGGAAGAAGGCTAGAAAAGAAAGGGAGAAAAAAATAGAGTGGAAGTAGATGAGTGGGGGGTACCCAAAACCGTGGTACCCGTTCCATATCCTCAACGATTTGCAAAGAAAAAGCTAGATGAGAAGTTTAGCAAGTTCTTGGAGGTCTTTAAGAAGTTATACATCAACATTCCTTTTTATAAGGCTCTAGAACAAATGCCTAGTTATGTCAAGTTCTTAAAAGAATTGCTAGCTAAGAGGAGAAGAATTGATGAGCCCGAGACGGTCAAGTTAACAAAGGAGTGTAGTGATGTGTTGAGAAGGAACGTGCCTCCAAAGATGAAGGATCCAGGATGCTTTACTATTTCTTGCGATATGGGGAATGGAGTAATTCGAAATGTCCTTTGTGATCTTGGGGCGAGTATCAACTTGATTCCATTGTCTATATTAAAGAGCTTGGATCAGGACATTTCAAGGGAACCTCTACAACATTGCAATTGGCGGATGAATCCACTACTATTCCCAATGGATTTGTAGAGGATGTCCTTGTTAAGGTTGAAAGCTTTATCTTCCCGGCGGATTTCTATGTTCTTGATATGGATGGGGATAAGGATATCTCTCTCATCTTGGGAAGACCCTTCCTATCCACCGCAAGGGTGGTTATTCATGTCAACAAGGGAAAGCTTACCTTGAAGCTCAACGATGAAAAGCTACACTTTTTCATACAAGATGCAATGAAGCACCCCATGCAGCAAGACCACTAAAGAGAAAGGAAGATGGTCAGTAAAAATTAATAAGTTGATAGAAAATGATGTTGTTGTAAGTGATGATGAATTTATTCACATTAATGAAAATGAGGACATGAAGGTAAGTAATTCACATGCTAATAAACATTATTGTAATACTGTGTAGGTTACCTTATTTACATGATTGATTCTGTGAATATTTTTGTTAGGGTAAAGTTGTGGAGTTGATTTTATCATTGACAGTAAGAGTTGCAGTGGCTTTAGGAACATTCATACAAACAAACATAACCACTGAAAAAATTCATGGTATGGCATATCCCAAGGACTCTGTGCTTGCATCCATTGATCAAGCAATAGATGAGAATGTTCAACTACCATTTCCTACAAGGGAATTTGAGTACGTTGAGGATGCGATAGGTTCACATATGGCTTGGCCAAAACACTTCGTCAAATTGGGAGTAAGATATATAATTTTAATTTTGTTTAACTGGGCTATTTATATGGTAAAATATTACTTCTCCTTCTTCCCATAAGAACTTGCTGACTTTTCCTTTTAGGATATCCCACAAGAACTTGCAGACCCAAAAAAGGAAATCCTCATAAACTTCACCTTCACAATATCTACATATTTACACAAAATGTCATTACTTTTTCACTTTTTGGACCCACATAACTCAACTCAACTAACTTCTTTACTTTTTACATAAAGTTTTACCAAATTATCCTCAAAACATTATCTTTTTTACTTTATTCCATTTTGTTAATATGCGTGCTCCTCCCCCCTGGCAAGTTGCTATGGAATGGAGGGAGTATGTGTTTTATGTTTTAAGGGTCTGCAAAAAAGAAAGATAATGTTGAAGTTTAGAAGCCTGCATTGAAAAATGGAAGTGTACCAATATCGTTATGTTTTGTCTATTATTTTGCAAAATGTGCTAAAGTTACCATAGAAATTCCATTGAATGGTGATGTCTTTGGCTAGAAACTCACATTGTTTGTTCACTTTGAAGATGTTGATCCATTTGCTCGATTGGAGCCAATCTCAGCCACTTCTATAGCAATATATATCTGGTAAAATTATATTTGATTTTTGTATATAAATTATTTTTTATTTATATTTAACTTATTTTGTATTGTTTTATTGTAGGCATTTATACAAACATTATGTTACGCTAAATAAGCATAAAAGATTTGTATTTGTGAATTCATGGAAAGTATCAGTATCAAAAACTAAGGATGAGACAATCATGGATAAATACAATGAAAATAGGTCAAAGGAACTTGCAACAATATTGGCGGGTATAACTAGTAATCAACTAGGTTTGGTGTCATGGAATCTTACTGGGTAAGTATGATATACAAAATAATTTTACATCTACAACGGTGGAAAGGCACCTACGACCACGGGGAATCTCCGTGGTCTTATCCTTTTTTTGGCATATTGAGTCTAACTTATTCACTCATAATAACAATGATTCACACAAAATCTTAACCTCACAAAAAAAAATCACTAAGTAGATAACAAATAAAGAATATGGTGAGGGAACAACAATAGAATGTGATTCATTCTAAGTAAATCCAAGCAAACTATCTTATTAATCACCTTACAGAATATGGTTATAACACTCTTTGAAATTTTGTTTGTTGTAAATTTGCCAAGTATGAATCCTTGAATACGCTGGTTGTTGTTGCTTCTCCTCCAGACTTCTTCCATTGTTTATGGATGAGGAGGTGTAGTTATCTGTTAGGAATTTCAAGTTTGAAATTCAGGATAAACCTTCTCTCTCTATCTCTCACAAGAGTGTAATGGTCCTTCCTCTCTACTCAGAATAGTGCTGGTAGTACTATGTGTTCTTTCTTGTGAATCTTTGAACTAATTTCATATTACCTTTAAACATTTAGATTCTTTGTGACTTTAATTCTTAATAACTTGTGAGTAAGTGAGTGCAAGTTAATGCTTCATTATATCAAGTATTATGACCCTTCAAATCTTCTGTTGAACTTGTGTTAATTCTTCAAACGGCTACTTTTGGCTGTAACCTTAGCTGTAATGTTCCTCCTGAAATTTGGTCTTCTACTGTAGGTTCAGTTCCAACTGTAAACTCTTGTCTAGTTGTAGGGTTGTCAGGTATATAGATGTAGACTTCATTTAGCATCTATAAATTTTATCATTTTTCTTCAAACTTTTAACCTGCATTGTTAATTTCAATATGTGCAATTTTATAGTTTGCTATCGTCAAATTCTAACCTAGAAAATATCTTAACAAATATCTTATTTCTCACAATCGCTATTTTTTTTTTTTTTTCGAAAGGGACAATCGCTATCTTTTGTTGAAGTATGTTGCTCATATCAATATTGAATGGTGTATCTACACGTTCAAGTATGTGAGTTTGCTTACGTTTGTTTTGTTCAATAAAATTAGTGTCGGGCATTATGCTTAATATATGTTTTTAATATTTGACTTTATTATTTAAGATTTTAAACTTTGATTGCACTGGTTCATTATACAATCATTGTTTTTGAAAAGATGCAAGAATTGTAAAAAAAAAGTCTCTGAGATTATAATATTATTGGTATATTTTGCCTAAATATATTTAATCTCCTCTTATAGTATTAGAAAAGATTCAACGTGGTAGTTGTATTCCGAGTGTTAAATCTAATTGCACGCCAATTGTACTACCTACAGATACATGAAACAAAAAGTATACTCTTCACACAAAATTATTTGGAGAGTACGAGTTATTTTTTAAATTATATATTACTCATTCACAAAAAAAAAAAAAATTTATTTATTTACGGACGGTCTAATACAATATGTCTGGAGAATATCATGGAATATTGCAAAGTCTCTTTATAAATAAAGTAATTATTTATGAAAAGTGTAAGTGCAAACAAGTGAGGACACTTTTTTATGAAGGAATGTAGTACTAATTATTACTCTATACAATTATTATGAATATTTTTGTGAGCATCTAAATAGGACACAAATAAAGTGACGTTGTTATCCCATCAACACATATTAAACATTTTATTCAAATCGAGTAGCTCGAGAACTCGATTGAAGTTGATTCGTTAAGGCTCGAACTCATTCTTATATTTTGATAAATGAGGGAGCTCAAACTTGTAAAATACATAATTTATTAAGACAAAAATTTATATATAAATTTTTACGGTAAAAAATTTTAAAAATAAATTTAAAAATAATTAATCCCACGCGCGCTCCAATATAAGTGATCACATGCGAATATGCGAACAACATGTTCGGGAATTAACATATGTTCCAAACCCCCCAACCCCCATCCACACACGCATGCCAGTTCCATGCATGCAAAATAATTTAGAGATTTTGATTTTTTTTATTATTTTTTAACTATTGTAAATTTAAAAATAAATTAAATAATATTATATAATAAATTTAAAATTTTGCTCTTAATTTATGTTAGAATAGTAACACGCATTTACCCATTTAGTAACATATATTTGCTCATATAGTAACACAAACTAGAAAGCAAATATGTGTTACTATTAGAGCAAATGTGTGTTACTATCTTATAAAATGTTGTTATTTTACATATATTCATTTGTTTCATAGAATAAAAAATTTCATATAATGCAAGAGCAAAATGTGTGTTACTATAAGAACAAATATTGACTATTCACAAATATTTATGTATATTTTTATAGATATAATTATTTTTTCATATAATAACATATGTATTACATGAATCAATATACCTAAATTTAAATAAATGATGAATAAATTAAGAAACACATATTTATTATCATAAAAATATATTTTTGCTCATATAGTAACACTCATTTGTCCATATAGTAACACAAATTGGGAGACAAGTGTGTGTTACTATTAGAGAAAATGTGTGTTACTATCTTATAAAATGTTGTTATTTTACATATATTCATTTGTTTCTTTTAAGCACCTTTTAAACTATTTCTTTTCTCTCTATCTGCAGCCCCCTATCCATCCCTCCCTTTTTAGGAGTATACCGTTCGGGCATCTCCCCGATGGGAAACCTTACAAGAGCATTTTCTCACTTATTGACCTATAATCTGAGGTTATAAATAATATTTCACATAATGCAAGAGCAAAATGTGTGTTATTATAAGAATAAATGTTGATTATTCACAAATATTTATTTATTTTTGTAGAAATAATTATTTTTTTCATATAATAACATGTGTATTACATGAAATAATATATCTAGATTTAAAGGGATGATGAATAAATTAAGAAACACATATTTATTCTAATAAAAATATATTTTGTCCTTACAGTAACATACATTTGTCCATATAGTGACATAAGTTGGAAGACAAATGTGTGTTACTATTAGAGTAAATGTATGTTACTGTAAGATTAAATATGTATTACTCCACTATATGTATGAATATTTATTTATAACATAATATTAAATGAATAATTTTTAATCAACAAATTAATTTTTTTTTTTAAAGTTAACTTAAAAAAATGCCAACAGCAACTGTTTGGGTTAGGGGGTGGGGAGAAATTAGTTAATTACATTTCATTTTTATATTAATTAATAATTGGGTTAGAATGGGTTCGGGGTAATTAGATGTGTGGAGTTATAGGAGAGTTGGGCTTGGGGAGTAATTGATCAGCGTGGGGTGATTAGTGTTTAAATATGCATATATTTTATCTATTTTGTGTACTATAATGTATTATTTAGCGTATTTATATATAATTTCACATTTTCCAATTAGTTATAAGTATTTGTGTTTTCTATATAAATAAGAGATGTATGTATAATTCAACCTGACCATTATATCTATTGTATATTGTTGAGGTCTTAAGTGGAGTTATACTTATCCAAATTTTATGATATTGAACACCTAAGACAATGTACTAAATACTTAAGACATTTTAGTGATCCAATTTTACAAGTTTGGATTGTATTTGTACTCAAAAGTGAAGACTCCATTTCTGTCCAATGTTTAGACTCAAAACACATTTTCGTATTTGCACAATATCTGGAGCCTCACTAATCCAATTGAACCAATTCCAGTTGTATTTGATCACTAATTTGTTTCTCTACAACTTGTCTTCAGGGCTCAAGTGTCAAAAGTTCCGGCTTCAATGGTCAAAATGACAATCAATGCAAGGTCTTCAGAATTCCGCCATCTAAGGACACATGTTGGGAAACAATTCACCATAATTCACACAAAAGTCCAATTTACACAAGACCAAAGCCATTGGTTAGCCAAGAAATTCATCAAGACACAGTAAAAATATTAAAGGCGTTGATTTTGTGCAAGCTGAGATATCTGCTTTTCAAGAGACCACCATAAATACGCGGAGAAAAACAATCTAGTTTTACCAACTTCACTATTCTGGTCATAACTCACAATCTAGAGATCCGATTTTTGAGATCTTAGACTCCTTGGAAATCTAATCCAACGGTCTATAACTTTCATTCAGAAGTCAAGATGAAATTCGGACGACAAGGGCAATTAAATTGCTGATCTTTACAGGCCACGTGAATTGTTTGCTAGAGTCTTCATGATTCACTATTTGGAGGCCTATATAAAGAGCCCTTTAGCAACCCTTGAAGGCATCCCATTTTCCTTGTAATCCTTCTATCTTAGTCTGGTATCTCTCTTAGAAATATGAGTTCTTATTGTATTAGTATGAGTAGCTAAATATTTTACTAGAGTTAGGGATGAAGCTTTAGTAAGGTATTAGTGATGTTTTTGGTTATTCAATAAAGATTTTCAAAGTTTCAATCCTTTAGTCATTTGATGAGTTTTTAAGAAAGGTTTTGATGTGTCATTATTTTGATTTGTTGTAGACTTATTGGCACAACAAATGCTTAGTTTTACATGTCAATTATTGATTTTATAAACTTGTTAGAACAACTAAAGGTACTTTTCAAAGTATTATACGTGCTCAATGGTATATCTTCCGATTGAAATCTCTTGATTGTTAGATTTCGATTGAGTTATCAAAGATAACCAAGAATAACTCTAGTATCTTCACTTAAAGTGGAATCCCGAAGCTCTAGTATTTTGTTACTCTATTGAAATCTCTCAACTAGTTTGTATCTTTTTCTTCCAAATCTCTATGTGGTTAAACACTCGGTCTCCCGAGAAATTTTATTACTTGAAATCAACCTACACTTGGCTAAATAACTCTCAAGGAGCTATCATGGGGATACAAAGAGTTGGGCGCGTGTCCGTCTTTTTCTTTTTTATCTATATTTAATAATTTCTACTGTAGAAATTATTGGTCCCTTAAAGTGGTCAAGGTCTAGAGGGGGATGAATAGACCTTGAGTCCAAAATCAGATTTTCAAACTTTTCAAAAAGATGTATTCTAGAACCTTACAGTAACCTTTTTGAAGTTTAAAAACAACAAGTCTACAAGAGTTTTATAAACTGGACCACAAAGGTTATAGCTGTGGACTAACAAGTCTACAGCTGCAGAGTTCAAAACCTTGCAAAACAAACAAATCACTTGTAGACAAAGATATCAGATGAGTTCTCACAATTAAGATTGTATTGAGAATACTCTAATGTGCAGCGGAATAAAGTGGGTGTTAATGAAAAACAATATAAACTAGACTTAACAGTTGAGTGACTTATAGAAGTCTACAGCTGTAGAGTCAGTTTCTGTGAAAATCACAAGGTTTTATGCAATCAGGTTTTAAAGGCAATGATGAATGTAACAAGATAATAGAATATGCAGGACAATAATATAAAGAGCAGAAGGTAAATAGACCAGGTTTTATAGTGGTTCAGTGTCTATAAAAAGACAACCTACATCCACTGTTACACCACTCAGGTGCCAAATTCACTAAGAAGTGATTACAAAGATCAATACAAGTAGTTCCCCCTTAGAACTAGGTTCACTCAGATTCCTATTCTAAAAAGAGATAAACTACCTTATTCACTCAGAATTTCAACTCACAAAGAGTTTTTACAAACCTCACAAAGAGATATCTACACTAAGTAGAAATAAAATCAGGTGAGGGAACAACAACAAAAAGGTGTGATTCTTGCTAAGAAAATCCTAGCCAACTATCTTATGAATCACAAAGAATAAAACAGAAATAAGCTCTCAAAGAATTTGTTAGCTGTAGACTTGCTCAGGTTGAATGCTTGTAAGTTCAGAGTTGTTGTTGTTGCTTCCTCTGAGGACTTCTTCTATTTATAGATTGAGTGGTGTGACTTATCCGTTGGAAATTTCAAATTTGAAATTCAGATAAGGCTCCTCTCTCTCTATTGGCATGTGTGAGGTGGTCATCATCCTTCACACAGGATAGTACTGATTGTACTATGTCCTTTTCTTCAGAATTCTGGCCTCCTTGTAACTAATCTTCATTATCCACCAAAATTGATAAAATAACCTCCACTTAAGTACAGTTTAGTGAGTGCTTGAGAACTACATTAATAGTCCTTAAGGGTCTTCATTAATCTTCAATTAGTCTCTGACTTGTACTTCATCTTCAAACGGTTCCTTGCAGCTGTAGAGTCTTCAACCTTGCAGTTGTAGAGTCCTGTCAATTAAAAATCGGCTGTAGAGAAACCTTACAGCTGTAGGGTCATGTCTAGCCGTAGATTGATCAAACACACAGCTGCAGACTTCACTTACAACTATATGTTTCAAACACCAATTTCCTTAAAACAAATGTTAGATTAATTTAATCAATAACCACATTTGTTTTGCACACATCAAAATCTAAACCAAGGTACTAATAGAAATTTTTACACAAGTATTGTTCATTTATTAACGTGTCTATTCGAACTTAACTCGTTAAATTCGATATGTGAAGACTTTCTTATTCATTATAATGTATAATGATATGTTAGGCCGATGTCGATTCATTTGCCTAAACTCGTTTGTGAGTCGAATTGAATTAGCGAACTCGAGCTCAGCCCGCTCTAGTACCAATACTATCCAAGTCTAAATTGAGCACAAATATTATGTTATTACCATAGACAATCTATGTATTATATATATAAAAAAAAAAAAAAAAAA
>JAPKLY010002493.1:2028-24520 GCA_026898435.1 Prunella vulgaris | reverse complement strand
CTGCATTGCTTGTAAATAGACAAAATTTCTGAAACATGAATCAACCGCGTCCTGTGATCTTCCTTCTTTGTAAAGCATCCACACCTGTTATATTTGCCCATATTCTAAGTATTATTTTCATATCAAATTCTTCCATGAAATTATTTCCCTTTAGAAAAGTGACACACGATTTAATGAAAATTATTATTATATTAAAATGATAGATAAAGTAAGAGAAAAATGAAGGTGTTGATTTTCAAATAAGAAGCGAGAAAAATTTTTGTGGACAAATAGAAAAAAATTGGGAAATAATTTTGTGGATGAAGGGAGTAAAAGAAATCAAATTTCTACAGGATATAATAATACCTACATGTCCAAGAAGGTTTTGGTGGTGATTTGTACTTGTTGGCCTAGAGAACTAATACAATTAGCATATGGATAATCACCAAGGTTTGGCAGGTCGCCAGGGCTCACCCAGATCCGCGGAAGTGTGGCGCTCGCCCACATGGGGGCAGCTCACCTGCGCAGTTCGCCTAAAGGAGCTCGCCCCTATCCCCACAAAGACCTCGCTGAGGTCCATCATCGCACGACACTCGTAAGCCACGCAAGGCACTGGAGCTCGCCTCCGAGCTCGCCCGAACCACTGGAGCCCATCTAGTCTAAGGCATTGTAGTAGGATTAGGCACGATGCAGAGAGCAGTGTAAGGGACCAGGACGAAGGTTACGGACCTTCGTCAACACCGGAAGCCAAATAGGCTCGTAAGGTTCCGTCTCACACTCGCACACCTATAAATAAGACCTCTCTTGTACTATTCAGGGGATTCAATTAATACATTCTCTAAACTCTCTACTTTCTCTCTCTATCCCACCCTCTTAAGAACATCCAAGAACACAATTCTTGGATTATTGTTTGATAGGATTAATATGATATAAAGTCACATAAACGAACACGATTAGTAAATTCTATCAACAATTTGGCGCTAGAAGGAGGGTCGAATCTGAAAAAAAAAAAAATTCAAGAACAAAAAGTTAGGGTTTGTTTGAAGATTTGAAGGTGTTCTTGATAAAACTCAAGAACACTTGAAGGTACACACACATATTCATCCCTTCAAACAAAAACCCATATTTCCGGATGAAAACCTAAATTTCTGGATTTCCCAAATTCTACCCGGAAGAAGTTTTCAAACGCACGCGTGTACACGAATAAACCGGATTTTGGATAATTCATCGCACGCGAGGCTAGATGAAAATTTACACAGCTCCACCTAAGCTGGACGATCATCACCCCGGCGACCTCCCTCCACCTCGGCGACCTGCAGCAAGTTACCCCCTCCAAAAACCAAAAATGGCTACCACTCGAGCTGCCAAAGGAGAGACCTCCGTAGCTGCCGGAAGGTCCCGAGGGGGCGACCAAAACCAGGCTGAGGTGGAGACCTCACAACCACCTCCCCAGAAGAGCACCTCAGACCCTCGATCTCCGCGAGCTGTGGTTGCACAAGAAGACCTGATCCCTGCCCTAAGGGACCTAACCACCAAACCCGACGAGCTCCAGCGCACCATCGCAACCTTGCAAAGGTTGCAGCAGAGGCAGCAGGACGAGCTCGCCCTGGTGCCCAGGCGAGCTCCAGCTGCAGAAGCCCGGGAGCAAACCAGGCCCACTCAGGGCACCCAAACTCGGGGGGAGTACAATGCCTTCCCCACCGAGCAAGAGGCAAGCTCGGCCCAAGCTCGCCAGCACCGGGAACGGACCGACAAGGCCAAGATGGTGGAGGAGGAACCCACCCCGTACACTGGGCGAGCCACCCCGTACACTAGGCGAGCTTTGGAGTACACCGAGGTCTCTGCCACGCATCAATCACAAAGGAGAGAAGTCCTCTAAGGCCGTCTGGGCCCGAGATATGGGGAGAATGAATGGACGGCAGCCCCAGCTACCTCCTACGGAGACTCGGACCAGCAGCCGCGCAGGTCTGCCCATGAACGATTGAGAAGGCCCGCCATCGACAGGTTGGGCCCCCATGGCGGATGCCAATTCCAGCCCGTCACTGAGAGGTCACCCCAGAGTGAGACACCTCGGGGATGTGCGTCCACGAGATGCACGACCTTTGAGCAGCCTCCGCCGGAGGTGACCCGTGATGACGAGCTGGCCTCGCTGAAAAAGGCCGTCGAAATGCTGCAAGCCCAAGTAGCAGCCAAGTCTGGCGGACCTGACGCCACCACTCTCCTCGCATCTCCATTGGCACCTGCCATCCTTCGTGCACAGGTCCAAAAGAAAATTCAATTCCCGGTGATGTCTGTGTACGACAGCGAATCCAACCTGAAGGTCCACCTGGCCAAGTACGCAGACTTTATGATTTCGGTTGGCGCCACCGACTCTACTCAATGCTGGAACTTCCCTCTGACCCTAGGGGACCGAGCTCACCGCTGGTTCTCTTCACTCACCCCGGGGTCAATCTGCTCATTCGACCAACTCTCGCGGGAGTTCTTGGCCCACTTCTCTGGGTTCGGGTCCTACCTCACCCAGAAGCACCGACTCGCTAACATTCATCAAGGCGAGAGCGAGACCGACCAGCAGTACCTGGAGAGGTTCGACAAAATCCTGCTAGAAGGCGAGCCGGTAAGCGAGGACACTAAGGTCGTCGCAGAGATGGTCGGACTCAAGAAGGGCATTGACCTCTGGAAGGAGATGCACCTCGCATGTCCCAAGAGTTACACCGAATTCTGCCATAAGGCGGGGGTGTTCGTGGCTATGCAGGAGGCAGTACTGAAAGAAGTTGGTGCCCAAGAGGAGAGGAAGCCCTATGGGAAGAAGTCCGGGGGCACATACAAAGCCCCCCGGAACTTAGAAAGCTTTTGGCGAGGGGGAAGAGCTCAAGGAGAAGCTCAACCATGTCCTCACGATCTCCGTCGACCACGTCTTTATAGCCGTTAAAGACAAGGCCCTGCTGGAGGAGCCGAGGCGGATCCATCAGGACCGCACGAAGCTCAACCCCAACAAATTCTGTGCCTACCATCAGGCCATCGGCCACTTCACCAGCGAGTGCCGAGATCTCCTCAAACAACTCTGGAAATTTTATGAGGATGGGAAGCTGGCCGAGTTCGTGAAGAAGGCCCCAGCTAAGAGGCCAAGGTTCGAGAGGAGGGCTACCTCCGATGATGAGGATGAGGAAGCGGACCAACCTGGTCCCCAGAACAGACGGAGAGCACCTCCCCAGCCTCAGCAAAATATGGAGCCCACCCGGGAACTCTTGGTTCTCGAGGAGGAGATCGGAGCTGCCGGAGGTCTCCAGGACAGGGGATCTTCCATCTCCAAGAGAAAGAGGAAAGCCGAGATCCGGGCCATAAAACAAGTCCAGGAAGGCAGCTCCGGCCCCAGGTCCGTCTCACAGCTTACTGATGTGCTGACATTTTCCTCGGCGGACCTGGAAGGGGTACTGACGCCCCACAACGACTCGTTGGTGATAACCGCCAACATCATGAACGTTCGAGTTCACAGACTACTTGTGGACACCGGCGCATTCACTAACATTTTCTTCAAATCCACCTTAGATGCCTTAGGTGATTTTGAGTCGTATCTGGAACCTAGCAATGCTAGGATAGTGGGGTTCGGGGAAGCTGTAACCATCCCCCTAGGTAGTGTTAGGTTGAGCGTCCAGCTTGTATCGGCTGAGGACCCCGAAAGGAGACTGACTAGGCTCACAGATTTCCTAGTTGTCGACCAGCAGTCCTCCTACAACGGGTTCCTTGGCCACCCATTTATTAATGAATTCAAAGTGGCATGTTCGACCTACTACTACTGTTTGAAATTCCCAACTCCAAAGGGTGCCGGAACTATAAGAGGTGACCAGAAAAAGGCCCGAGAGTGTTTACTCCAAGTCAAAGACGGCCGGGTCAAAAAGTCTATTACACAGGTCCACATCCTCAAAGAGGACGTACAGATTCCGACGGATGAGCCAAACATCCTAGACGTCATCTCGGTCGAAACTGAGATGATGGAGGTAGGTGATTTGTCGGAAATTAACCAAGGCACAGGACCTGTGCAAGACACACAACCGACACCAATGGAGGATTTGGAAGAAACCCAAGTGTTGGGACCTGCGCAAGGGTCGGGATCTGTGCAGGAACAACAGCCTGCTCCCATGGAGGTGGTCGATGAAGCCCAAGATGGGGGACCTGCGGGAGGTCAAGAACCAACACCAATGGACGTTGACCTAACTCCCCAAGTCACCGCACCATCCCAAGTTGACAAAACACCGGAGGTACCAACAGTTGATGGACCCGCCCAAGCTGAAAGCCAACCCGATGACCTCGAACCGCACATAGGTCACGAACCTGCGCAGATGTCACAAGAGGAGTGGGATGAGTTCATCAGCGACCCAAGGTGGAAAAGTCAAAAGAGAAAAGCCACCCCCATGGAAGAATTGACAGCACTCCCGGTGGACCCGGAAAGGGACTTAGAACTTTTCATCGGTTCTGAGTTACCTGAACCGTACTGGTCGAGGATGGAACTGTTCTTGATGTCCAACCTGGACGTGTTTGCCTGGTCCCACAAAGACATGACGGGGATCCCGTTGGAACATGCTTGCCACAAACTTAACATAGATCCGACGAGGAAACCCGTACGCCAAAAGCGAAGAATGTATGGACCAGACAAATACGTAGCTCTAACTATTGAGGTGGAGAAGTTGTTAGACAACAGGCTCATCAAGGAAGCTTTGTGTCCGCAGTGGGTTGCGAACCCCGTCCTGGTGAAAAAGCACAACGGGACGTGGAGGCTATGCATCGACTTCATGGACTTGAATAAAGCATGTCCGAAGGACAACTTTCCACTGCCTCACATCGATCAGTTGGTAGATAGCACCGCAGGCCATGAGATGATGACGTTCATGGATGCTTTTGCGGGCTATCACCAGATAGCTCTGCACCCAGATGACCAGGAACATACGACGTTCTACACCAACAAGAATATGTATTGTTGGGAAAGGATGCCGTTCGGACTCATCAATGCCGGAGCCACCCACCAATGATTGGTGAACAAAATGTTTGACCAACACATTGGCGAGTCCACGGAGGTGTACGTGGATGACATAGTTGTCAAGAGTCTGAGAAAGGAGGACCACCTGGACCACCTAAAACAGACCTTCGACATACTACGCCACTACAACATGAAGTTAAACCCCAAGAAAACCAGCTTTGGCGTGCATTCGGGAAAGTTCCTGGGGTACCTGGTTAGCCAACGAGGAATTGAGGTCAACCCCACGCAGGTCCAATGCATAATTGAGATGGGCGTACTCGATTCCATACAGAAAATTCAAAGACTGACTGGGTGCATGATAGCCCTGAACAGATTCATCTCCAGATCCGGTGACCGAAATCGTCCGTTCTTCGAAGCGATTAAGGCAAACACACGGAGGTATAAAAAGGCGGCCAAAGCCAACAAGCTCCACCTCAAAAACCACTTCGTCTGGACAAGTGAATGCCAACGAGCCTTCGAAGACATCAAAACATACCTGGCAGATACGCAGGTCCTGTCAAAGCCGATACCTGGAGAGAAGCTGTATCTATACCTAGCCGCATCGGAGGTAGCCATCAGCTTCGTCCTGGTTCGAGAAGAGGTAAAAACACACCTACCAGTGTACTACGTGAGCCAAGTCTTACACGTAGCTGAGTTGCGGTACACCCCAATAGAGAAGCTGGCTTATGCACTGGTTATGAGTGTTAGAAAATTGAGGCCTTACTTCTTTGACCACCCGGTAGAGGTGCTGACAACGTTCCCACTATGTCAAATACTACAGCGCCCAGACACCGTCGGATGCCTGCTGAAATGGTTACTAGAGATCAGCCAATACGGTATAACTTACGCACCCCGAACAGCGATCAAGGGACAAGCTCTTGCCGACTTCATTGTCGAGCTAACTTTCCCACAAGATCCGACGAGGAGGCGTGTAGCTCCGTGGCATCTCTACGTTGACGGATCATCAACCAGCGTAGTAGTAGGCGCAGGCGTGGTCCTGATCAGCCCGGACAGACAAGTCTTCACCTCCACAATCCGGTTCGACTTTCGAGCAACCAACAACGAGACGGAGTATGAAGCATTGATAGCAGGACTTAGGCTATCATTAGCTATGGGGGCAACCAATCTTCAAGTTTTCGGAGATTCCCAGCTAATAATATCCCAAGTCCGGGGGGAATATGAAGCAAAAGACCTGCAGATGATGACCTACCAAAAGATAGCCACGCACCTGATCTCGATGTTCACACAGGTCTACATCAACCAGATACCACAGCTAGAAAACACACAAGCAGATGCTCTAGCCCGGCTAGCTATTAGCAACGGCGAAGCCAAATTCACGGAGGTTGTAATCACCACTCTGAAAAACCCCTCGACGTTTCATTACAAGATAAATCAAACCTCGAGTGGGGGGCAGGAGGATAGTGAAGATGGTAGCGAAGATGGTGAAGATTGGTGCACTCCAATCCAAAAATATTTAACAGACGGGACGACCCCCGTGGATACCTAGGAAGCTAGCCGGCTAATAAAGCAAGCTGCCAGATATACGCTGCTGGATGGTCAACTCTACAAACATGGATTCTCTCTACCCCTACTCAAGTGCTTGACTAAGAAGCAGGGGTCCAAAGTGTTAGAAGAATTCCACGAAGGAATTTGTGGGAGTCATGCTGGAGGGCAAGCATTGGCATATAAGACGATCAGGCAGGGCTACTACTGGCCCACTCTTCGCAAAGATGCCATCAGCTTCGCTCGAAGGTGCCGAAAGTGCCAACTTTTCGCACCTAACATCCACTCCCCAGCCAACCAGCTGAATTCAGTTTTCAGCCCATGGCCTTTCGCGAAATGGGGAATCGACTTGATCGGCCCATTTCCACCTGGTAGAGGCGGTGTAAAGTTTGTTGTTGTAGCAGTAGACTACTACACTAAGTGGGCTGAGGCCGAAGCTCTCACAACAATAACTCAAGAAAGGATGATCGGCTTCATATGGAAGAACCTAATCTGCAGATTTGGACTCCCGCAGTCGGTCATCACTGATAATGGAAGGCAGTTCGACAGACAGAAGTTGAGGGACTTCTGCAGTTCATGGAACATCAAGAAGCACTACTCAACTCCTTACCATCCACAGTCGAACGACCAGGTCGAGACGGTGAACAAAATCCTGAAACACATATTAAAGCTCCACCTCGAAGAGAAGAAAGGGAGCTGGGCAGACGAACTCCCGGAGGTCCTATGGTCTTATAGAACTTCCTATAGGGCCAGCACCGGAGAGACCCCATTTGCCCTGGCGTTCGGAACTGAAGTCGTGGTCCCGGTCGAAGTCCAGAACAAGACTTGGAAGGTGGTAGGATATGATGAAGAAAAGAATGACGAGACCATGGCAGTAGAGAAGGATCTGATCGAGGAGACCAGAGCTTCGTCAGAAATGAGAAACACCACCTACAAACGCAGAGCAGAAAAATACTACAACTCCCAGGTTTGAGACCGAAAATTCAAGGTTGGAGACCTGGTGTTGAAAAAGAAGTTGATGGCCCCACCAGGTGTATTCGGTTGAAACTGGGAAGGACCGTTCCGGGTCACCGCAGCCTGGCCAAACGACACTTATGACCTCGAAGACGCAGAAGGCAACGCCTCATCATACACCTGGAGTGCGGCCAACCTAAAAAAGTTCTACCAATAGACTAGAATTCTGTAATAGACTAGTCAAAGGTTCGCATCAGGGAAGCTGATGGAAACCAATGTAAATTACATTGCTACTAGAAGTTGAGAAAATTTGTGAAATCTCAAAAATTCACCAAATGTCCGGACCTACGTAGCTCGCCCCCTGCGCGAGCTACCTCAGGTCGCCCACTGCCCAGAAGAGCTCACCAACCCCAGCTCGCCCAAGCACTCAAAAATCCGTGATGTGCGAGGACCAAGGTCCCAAACGTTGTAATAAAATAGCTCGAAGGTAAAGGCCAAAGTGCTCAAAGTCGCGAAGGTACCTTCCTTAAAGGGTTGCTAAGCACCTACTGCCACAAGTTAGAAAAATTCGCGAAAAAGATGAAAAACGTCTAAGGCAAGGTTCATGAAACCCAACGGCCCAACGTGAATCAATCGAAGTGCAGCTCGCTGCCCTAAGTGGTCTAAGACGAGCAATTCGCGGCCCTAAGTGGTGTAAGATGAAGAATACGCACTCTCAAAACAGAGGTACAATTCATAGGCGTAAGTGATGTAAAATGAACAATTCACTTCTCAAAGTAGAATAAGACGAATAGTTAAGTACCCATAAAATAAATAAAAATGAGCTATTTTGAAAATTATAACGTAAAAGTGCAAAAACGAAGTGCGAAGAGTTGGACAAAAAATGCTCGACTTATATTCAAAAGATACTTAAGAAATTTTCAAGTAAAAAATATACTTGAAAAATTCCTAAGTATGAGTAGAAGTGTTGGCCACAAAGGCCGACCAGCTGACCATCTTTGAACTACAAAAAGCTCCTTCTGGGCGAGCTGCACGTGCCCGGCGAGCTATACCTACTTAAACAAAAAATCAGAAACTACAACTAGGAAAATGAAAGCTATTCTAGAAAGCAAGGGAAAAAGCCTAAGTGTTGGGAGATGCGGGGGCAGCAGACACATCGGCAGCGACCTCGGTAGGGGCAGAGGCGACCTGGGTAGCGGGAATGGCGAGCTCGGCCTCGGAAGTGATATTACCAGTAAGCCCGCTGGCATCGAACTCGCCCAAGTTCAGCATGGCATACCACCAGCCTCCTGCAGTTGCTCGACAGTGAGGGGGACACGATCCTCCTCGCGAGTGACCTCCTCCTCCTCGCCAAGGTTCAGCTCCGGTACCTCAACTATCTTGATGATTTGGAAGCTGGCTGGCACGAAGTCGAGGGGGATGCCGAGCTCTGGGAGATCGTCGATGTCCAGCTCGGCACCATCAGGGAAGAGAACCCGGTCCAGGCAGGCCTTGAAGTCGCCCACCACAGCCTCTACCTCGCCGTCCTTGTGGGCTAGGGCCCACCAAAGGGTCCGCAGGACCTCGGCGTAGCATTGGACACATCCTTTGTCCGAGGCCTCGGCCCTCACAGCCGCCAGATCAGGCGAAGAGGACGCAACATTCTGCAGCTCGGTGACTTCATTGGCCTTCGCCTCCAGCTCGGCTCTCAACCTCGCACACTCGATATCGGAGCTCTTCACCAGACCCCGTTGTAGTGCGAGGTCCTTCTTGATAACCTCAAGCTCGCCAACCTCCCGTGTGAGCTTGGCGGAGAACTCGTCTTCCTTGGCCTTCATTCTAGCCTCCGCCTGCTGCTCGAGCCTGGCGAGCTTGCGTTGAAGGCCCTCGAGCTGCTGCAGGGCACTTTGCTCGACAGCCAATGATGCCTCGGCCCTTTCCTCGGTGAGCTGCGCCTGCCTCTTCACCTTGTCAGCGGTGTCCGCCAAGGCCAGCATCCTTTGTTCCTGTCGGAGCGACTTGCCTCCAGCTCGGCGACCTGCTCGAAAGCCTTCTAGTTGGTGAGCATCAATCTACTCGCATGGTGAGCCGAGAGGAGGAGGTTCTCCTTCAGGTCCTGACTATTGATGGTCGCCACCAACGGAGTCATCCAATGCCTCGGCATCTCACTCACGGTGTTCCGGACTAGGCCCGGATGGAGGCTCCGCATCAACGTTAGGGAGTGAGATCGCTCGAAGGCATGCAGGGCCTCGTGACGATTCGGGAAGACGATTGGGGCATAACTGCGAGATCAAAATAGATTGAAAAATGTTAGAAAAATAGAAGACAATAAGCGATGAGGATCGACTGGGCGAGCTACTTACTGAGCTCGGTCAGGGTCCCAACCAAGGAGTGTGTCATCGTTAGTTTGCACCCCGAATGGAGATGGCGAGGGGGGCAAACTCCGGATAGGCGTGGCTGCCAATGAGGCCATGGATTGAGCGGAACCTCCCTGCCCGGACCTCACCGAGGCCCTCTCAGCTCGGTCAGAATCCTCATCAACCATTTTCAGTGTACCTGGTCCTCTTGCGAGCTGGGGGATCCTCCTCGCCTGCTCGAGATCCTTCACCTCTTTAGGGCCCCTTTTTCCCTCGACCTCACTCGGAGGAGGCGACAGCTCGCCCCCCACCTCTGCTGGTCCGAGCGACCTCCGCAGCCTTAGACTTGGGCCTCTCGGGGGCCTTGGTCTTATCCTTCTGGGTCCCCAACCCTCCTACCTCGGCCTTCTTAGAGGCGAGCTCTGCCTCCTTGCTCGCCTCCAACGCGAGCACGGATGGCGGGGTGAGGTGGGCCCATTTCGAAGCGCTCTTTAACAAGTTGATAGGCCTCAGGGACCTCAACGATCGGAATAGCGACGAAGCTACCACCTACACAAAAATTTAAAATATCAGCATCTCGGGCGAGCTACCCCGCCTTTATGGGCGAACTCCGAAGAGTTGTGAACCTGGGAGCTCGGGATCTTGAATGTCAAGGTGGTGCGGCAAAGTGAGGAGCCCGACGAGCCACAAGCAATGGTGCGTGCACAGGTGGGCGACCTGCCTATCCTTCTCGTTCCTCAAACAGCAGATGGCACGCACTACATCAAACTCGACCAATACCTTAGGCTTGCCCCTGCTGGACTTGTGGCACTTCGGAACTGCAAAAAGAAAGAAAATTAGAATTAGTATATCTAATTCAACCCACAGACACCGAAATAGGCAACCTACTGCTGGCTTCCCCGTATCCCTCCGGGGTGGGAATACGGTCACCTCGCCCATGGTACGTGCTGGAAGCCCACCAGTCTCTGCCTATGAAGAAAAACTGCTTCTTCCAGTCACGGACTTTATTTGGCAAGTCTCCGAGAAATTTTTCCCCTGGGCGAGCTTTTAGATAATAGTATCCCACGCCATCCTGCGCCCGCTTGGTCACAGCGAAGAGCTCGCCCAGGTCCGCTGAGGTCATCGCGTTCTCTGTTAGGATATCTGTGTTAGATGTTTTGATGATATTATAAACCAATCAGCTTGTAATAGGACCAGCTGAACATGTTAGTCAGCTGATGAGTAGTTAGGATTAGATAGGTTCGAGTAAGGGGGAATCTACCTTGCTGCCTAGAAGATCCGAAGCTATCATAGAAGAGAAGACCAGCTGAGACCTTGTGGACTTAGCCATTTTCAGAGGACAGAAGTTTTAAGCAGCTGACACTGGAGTATCGAGAGCAGATCATCAGAGAAGTTAACATCAGCTGATGTCAGAAGAGCAGATCAGCTGATATCAGAAGATTAGCTGATCAGCTGAGAGCACGTCGCAGACAAGACAAGGACCATGGATATAAGACGTGTTCAGACGAAGTCAAGAAGATCAGCTGAGGTGCACACCAGCAGACTTGTACATCAGCTGAGGTCCGAGTACCAGCAGACTGGTACACCAGCTGAGGAGACAGATCAGCTGAGGTCTTGTGCTCAGCCCAGATTCTTTAGAATCATTTTAAGGGTTGACAAACTTGATTGATTGGAGATCGCGAAGATTGACGGGAATCAAGAAGGAGATTCAATCAATCACAATGATTGATTGAATACGAGATTATAGGATCTCAGATTTCTAGTCCATCTCAACGGCTAGTTATTTGACCCTATAAATTAGAGTAATAGTGATAATTTCAGTTTTAGTTTTTACACGCATATTAAGCTAGCCGAAACTCTGTCAGATATTATCACTTGCACTAAAAAACACCATTCATACTTATCTTTTGTAAAAGCTTTGTAGAAGCTGTGAGAAGTCAATAACCATTGTAGCATTGACAATCTGTAAGAGAGTAGTACTCTCAAACTGTGTAAGTGAGTAAGTGAGTAAGTTAGTGGAGAGCCCCTCAACTCCAAGTTGGATTGAGGAGAGTGGATGTAGGACAGTTGGTTCGAACCACTATAAACCCCTGCGTCTCGTATTATTTATTTCTGTTTTTAACTTGTGCACTTCTCCTAAAAGCTGATTTTCATCAAAAATGTTTCCGCACTATTCACAACGCACTACTTTCAAATTCAGACTACCTCAAGTAGTCTGCTGGTTTTCTGAATAAGCCGAATAATTTGAAAAATGTTTTTGAATCCTTACAAGTCTATTCAATCCCCCCCCCTTCTAGACTTGTTCAAATGTATTCCTCCCTAAAACCTGCCTTTGGGACCAACAAGTGGTATCAGAGCTGTGTGTCCAAAAGACCACAGCCTGAGAAAGCTTTTGGTGGTCACCTGGACAGATCCCTGAAAATCTATTTTAGAAAATTCTGTGTGCTTTTTATCTAATCACTTGAAGATATGTCTTCCTACAAAAAGAGTGGATCCAAGACAAGGAAGTTGCCTGAATTCTCCATAGAGGATTATGATTACTGGAAATTCAGAATGAAAAATCATCTTGGAGCCATTCATGATCGAATGTTAGATGTTCTGGAGGAAGGGCCAATCAAGTTCTTCTGGGAAGGAGTAAGTGATGGCAAGACTCCAGAAGCTGAAATCAGTGAAAGAAGGAAGACAGAGAAGAAGAAGAGTGAACTTAACGATGCTGAAAGGAAACTCTTCAACTTAGATCAAGTGGCCAGAACAGAAATTATCGAGACTCTCTCCAAAGAATACATAGAGAAAATCAAGACGTGCAAAATTGCTAAGGAGATGTGGGAAAAACTCTCCTTGATGTGTGAAGGGACATATCAAATCAAAGAGAACAAGCTTCAAGCCGTTCTACATACCTTTGACACATTTAAAATGAAAGCTGATGAAACCATTGATCAGCTAGATATGAGGCTAACAAACATACTGAATAAGGCAAGCTCCTTAGGAAAGGACTACTCGGAGAAAGAGATTAATAACAAAATTTTGAGATCTCTTACTCCAAGATGGAGAGTGAAGGTGACAGTAATTAAAGAGACAAAGAATTTATCTGAGATGAGTCATCATACACTGCTATCTCATCTGAAGGCACATGAGTTCGATATCAAAGAAGAGGATCAAGAAGATGAGACTCCAACTTCATCAGCCACAAAGAATGTTGCTTTCTCTGCTACAGCTGATAGTCAAGAGAAGTCCTCTACTCCAGAGGACATGAACTTAAAGGAGCAACTTGCTTTATTGACCAAGAAGTTTGACAAGATGTCAAACAAGTTCCAGAAGTATAGATCTCATTGGAAGAAGAATAAGAGTGATTCTTCCAGAAGATACCAGAAGACCATCAGATGAACAGGAGACCAGATACAAGTCTCCAGAGAGAAGGAGGGAACCAAGTCCCAGAAGAGGAGGAGATGGTGTTTGTTTCACTTGCAACAAGCTAGGACATCTCAGTTATGATTGTCCTCAGCTTACCCCTAGAGAGAGAGAAGAGAAGAGAATCAAGAGAGATCGCAGGTTCGCTGAGAAGAGAGCTCTGCTGGCAGAGGAGACTTGCACATCAGCTAAGGTCCGAGTACCAGCAGACTGGTACACCAGCTGAGGAGACAGATCAGCTGAGGTCTTGTGCTCAGCCCAGATTCTTTAGAATCATTTTAAGGGTTGACTTGCGACATAGAAGGAAGATTCCCAGAATAAAAGATCAATCAATCAAGGGGACAAACTTGATTGATTGGAGATCGCGAAGATTGACGGGAATCAAGAAGGAGATTCAATCAATCACAATGATTGATTGAATACGAGATTATAGGATCTCAGATTTCTAGTCCATCTCAACGGCTAGTTATTTGACCCTATAAATTAGAGTAATAGTGATAATTTCATTTTAGTTTTTACACGCATATTAAGCTAGCCGAAACTCTGTCAGATATTATCACTTGCACTAAAAAACACCATTCATACTTATCTTTTGTAAAAGCTTTGTAGAAGCTGTGAGAAGTCAATAGCGATTGTAGCATTGACAATCTGTAAGAGAGTAGTACTCTCAAACTGTGTAAGTGAGTAAGTGAGTAAGTTAGTGGAGAGCCCCTCAACTCCAAGTTGGATTGAGGAGAGTGGATGTAGGATAGTTGGTCCGAACCACTATAAACCCCTGCGTCTCGTATTATTTATTTCTGTTTTTAACTTTTGCACTTCTCCTAAAAGCTGATTTTCATCAAAAATGTTTCCGCACTATTCACAGTGCACTATTTTCAAATTCAGACTACCTCAAGTAGTCTGCTGGTTTTCTGAATAAGCCGAATAATTTGAAAAAGGTTTTTGAATCCTTACCAGTCTATTCAACCCCCCCCTTCTAGACTTGTTCAAAGGTATTCCTCCCTAAAACCTGCCTTTGGGACCAACAAGTGGTATCAGAGCTGTGTGTCCAAAAGACCACAGCCTGAGAAAGCTTTTGGTGGTCACCTGGACAGATCCCTGAAAATCTGTTTTTAGAAAATTCTGTGTGCTTTTTATCTAATCACTTGCAGATATGTCTTCCTACAAAAAGAGTGGATCCAAGACAAGGAAGTTGCCTGAATTCTCCATAGAGGATTATGATTACTGGAAATTCAGAATGGAAAATCATCTTGGAGCCATTCATGATCGAATGTTAGATGTTCTGGAGGAAGGGCCAATCAAGTTCTTCTGGGAAGGAGTAAGTGATGGCAAGACTCCAGAAGCTGAAATCAGTGAAAGAAGGAAGACAGAGAAGAAGAAGAGTGAACTTAACGATGCTGAAAGGAAACTCTTCAACTTAGATCAAGTGGCCAGAACAGAAATTATCGAGACTCTCTCCAAAGAATACATAGAGAAAATCAAGACGTGCAAAATTGCTAAGGAGATGTGGGAAAAACTCTCCTTGATGTGTGAAGGGACAGATCAAATCAAAGAGAACAAGCTTCAAGCCGTTCTACATACCTTTGACACATTTAAAATGAAAGCTGATGAAACCATTGATTAGCTAGATATGAGGCTAACAAACATACTGAATAAGGCAAGCTCCTTAGGAAAGGACTACTCGGAGAAAGAGATTAATAACAAAATTTTGAGATCTCTTACTCCAAGATGGAGAGTGAAGGTGGCAATAATTAAAGAGACAAAGAATTTATCTAAGATGAGTCATCATACACTACTATCTCATCTGAAGGCACATGAGTTCGATATCAAAGAAGAGGATCAAGAAGATGAGACTCCAACTTCATCAGCCACAAAGAATGTTGCTTTCTCTGCTGCAGCTGATAGTCAAGAGAAGTCCTTTACTCCAGAGGACATGAGCTTAAAGGAGCAACTTGCTTTATTGACCAAGAAGTTTGACAAGATGTCAAACAAGTTCCAGAAGTATAGATCTCATTGGAAGAAGAATAAGAGTGATTCTTCCAGAAGATACCAGAAGACCATCAGATGAACAGGAGACCAGATACAAGTCTCCAGAGAGAAGGAGGGAACCAAGTCCCAGAAGAGGAGGAGATGGTGTTTGTTTCACTTGCAACAAGCTAGGACATCTCAGCTATGATTGTCCTCAGCTTACCCCTAGAGAGAGAGAAGAGAAGAGAATCAAGAGAGATCGCAGGTTCGCTGATAAGAGAGCTCTGCTGGCAGAGGAGGAGAAGCAGGATATCAGCTCATCCTCATCCTCATCTGATTTTGAATCAGAGGATGACATCTGCCTCATGGCTAAGGTAGAAGAGGTAAATTCTCCTACCCCCTCTGTTAGCTCATCTTGCTCCTCTACCTATTCTATGGAGTCAGATATACACAAGTTGTTGTCTGATCTCCAATCCTCCTTAAAAGTTTGTTCTAAGCTGGAAGAGGAGAACTCAAGTCTGAAAACTGAAGTTTTAAGCTTGAGACAAGATCTAGAAAATGCTAGACTACCAGTGATATCCTATGATTCACAAGCTAACAAGTCTGCTGACTTAATAGCAAAATGTGAGGAACAGGAGAAGCTGATAGAAAAGCTACTTTCTGAGAACACTGTCTTGAGTGAAGAACATAATCTGCTGACAGCTATGTTCGATGAACTCTTCAAGCAGAATGAACTGATTATCAAAAATTCACAACAGCTTCAGCTGAAAGTGGATCAGCTGACTAAGGCAAAGAATGCCGTGTCTGAAATAGCTGAGTCCTCACAAACTGTGAATGATAAAAGGGGTCTTGGTTATCCCAAACCCAAACCACAAAAGAAAAAGATATGTGACAGTGGATTAATTAGGGATCCTCGAAAGGGTAAAGGGCCAGCTGAGCCTGCACCTGGATCAGAAGGGCAAAAGAGCAGAGGGACAGAAAAGGTCCCAGCAGGACAGAAGAGCTCTAAAGCTCAGAAGTCTGCTGGTGATCAAAAGGTTTCAGTAGAGCAGAAGAGTACTAAAACTCAGAAGCCTGCTGACAACCAGCATAAGTCGAAGGCTCAGAAGCCCCGAGACCAGAAGAGGAATCCAAGTCATAGCTCAGCTAAAACAAGGAGACCTCAGCAAAATCAGCAAAGGAATGATAAGCCTGGGTCATCTCAGCAGAGTAAACCCAAGCGAAACAGACCTCAGCCCTGGGTTACTTTTAATGTAACCAAAGTAGGCAAGCCTTCACCGGCTAAAGTTTATGAGTCATTCGGAGGCTCAAGCCGAAATTATCCTTTTGAGCAGCCCACCTACAAACCTGCTGTTATCACTCATCGCCCCAGAAAAGATCCTCTGAGGGAGATGATTTTTGTGGATAAGTATGGTAGAAGGATGAGATCTCCTAAACCTCATAAGGATGATCTCTACCTATGGATCCAGAAAGTCGAATCTAACCAATCAGGACCCAAAGATAGGGTACCTAAAGCCTAAGTTTTAATTTCAGGTAAACTCTAGTCCTATAGAAAGTGGAGAAGCCAAGGGCCATGTCTGGTACATTGATAGTGGTTGCTCGAAGCACGTGACCTTTGAGAAGCATCTTCTCCAGAACTTTGTAACGCTGGATGGGCCTAGAGTTGTGTTCGGTGACAATAATTTTGGAGTCACTAGAGGAGTTGGTACCCTGCTGATCAAAGGAACAAGAGTTGAAGAAGTCTACTATGTAGAAGAGCTTATGCACAATCTTTTGTCTGTATCCCAATTCTGTGACAAGGGATATTCAGTAAGATTCTCTAAAAACTCTTGTCTTGTTATTAATGATTTAAATGAGCAGGTGCTACTAACTGGCCTCAGAAGAGGTAATATGTATCTTGCAGATTTTGCAAGCTGTCCAGCTGACTCCTGTTTGGTTGCTAAAAGCTCATCAGAGATCAGCTGGCTCTGGCACAAGAGGTTAGGTCATCTGAACTTCAAGACTCTCAACAAGGTTGCGAGGAAGGGTCTAGTCAGAGGTCTACCAAATGAGGTGTTTGCATCTGAGCAGAAGTGTGATGCCTGTCAGAAAGGGAAGCAGACTAAAGCCTCATTCAAAGATGTGCAGAGTACTTCAACAACAAAAGCACTCCAACTGCTTCATATGGATTTGTTTGGACCAGTCTCACCTCTTAGCTTCAGTGGAAGGAAGTACACACTGGTGATTATTGATGATTTTACAAGATTCACCTGGGTAGTGTTCTTGTTCAAGAAGAATGAGACAATGGTGAAGATGCTGGAGTTGTTCAAGAGGATTCAGAAGAAGCTGGACCTCAGCATAGTCAGAATCAGAAGTGATAAAGGTACTGAGTTTCTTAACTCTGTTTTTTTTTACTGTTGCAGGGATAATGGTATTCAG
The DNA here is from genome assembly GCA_026898435.1 of Prunella vulgaris. Taxonomy (NCBI): domain Eukaryota; kingdom Viridiplantae; phylum Streptophyta; class Magnoliopsida; order Lamiales; family Lamiaceae; genus Prunella; species Prunella vulgaris. Next base: position 6,943 of record JAPKLY010002493.1, on the reverse strand, counting down.
CATGAGACATCAGCTGCCAGAACACCTCAGCAAAATGGGTTAGCTGAGAGGAGAAATAGAACCCTCAAGGAGGCAGCAAGGACTATGTTAGCTGAATATCAGACTCCTCAAAGGTTTTTGGGCAGAAGCCATCAACACTGCTTGCTTCATCCAAAATAGGTGTCTACCAGTCAAGAGACATGGGAAGACTCCTTATGAAATGTACAAGGGTAAAACTCCTAACCTTTCCTCTGTCCATACTTTTGGGTGTAGGTGTTTCATCCATGACAATGGAAAGACTAAGTTAAAGACTTTTGATGCTAAGGTTGCTGAAGGAATATTCTTAGGATATTCTGGAAGTAGCAAAGCCTATAGAGTCTTTAATAAAGTCTCTCTCTGTGTGGAAGAGACACCCCATGTTGTATTTGATGAATCTTTTCATGAGTACAGCAAGGAGAAGCTAGCAGAAGAGGTAAATCAGCTGAATCTGTCAGACAAGCCAGATCTGATTAAGGTAGTGGTACCTAGGATAGAATCAGACTCAGATTCAGATGATGAGCCCAAATCAGCTGATAAGTCCTCATCAGCACCAGATGATGGCACATTGACTCCTGACACTAACCAAGGGGGAATTTCAGACAAAACCTAAGAGGAGCAGACTATGGCACCTCAAAGGGGAAAGAAGACATTGTCTGATTTCCCAGCTGAATAGATTCTAGGAGATCCAAGTGTAGGTGTTCAGACCAGAAGAAAGCTAAACTTGGGTGCTCAATTCAGCTGTTATGTGTCTCTGATAGAACCCAAGAATATCCATGAAGCTCTTGAAGACCCAAACTGGATTGTAGCTATGCAAGATGAGCTAAATCAGTTTGCAAGACAAGAAGTTTGGATTCTAGTGGAGAGACCCAAACATCAGAAGGTCATAGGCACTAAGTGGGTATTCAAGAACAAAAAGGATGAAAATGATGTAGTGGTTAGAAACAAGGCAAGGCTAGTAGCCCAGGGGTATTCACAGTCAGAGGGGATTGACTATGATGAGACTTTTGCTCCTGTGGCAAGACTAGAAGCCATTAGATTGTTTCTGGCCTATGCTGTTTTCAAAGGGTTCAAGGTATATCAGATGGATGTCAAATCAGCTTTTCTGAATGGAATCCTGGCAGAAGAGGTTTATGTGGAACAGCCACCAGGATTTGAGATTGGGAACAAGGTTTATAGGTTGCAGAAGGCTTTATATGGACTAAAGCAGGCACCTAGAGCTTGGTATGATACTCTATCACAGTTCCTACTGGATAGTGGATTCAGTAAAGGAAAGATAGACAAAACCTTGTTCAGAAAGGAAGATGGAGATGATATCCTCTTATTGCAGATCTATGTGGATGATATCATCTTTGGCTCCCCCAACAAGCAGATGTGTGATCAATTCAGCAAGCTGATGACCAGCAAGTTTGAAATGTCCATGATGGGGGAGATGACTTATTTTCTTGGACTGCAGGTGAAGCAGATGTCCAATGGAACTTTCATTAGCCAAGCTAAGTATGCCAAGAATTTGATAGAAAAGTTTGGAGTCAGTAGTAGCAGAGAAGGTAAGATTCCAATGATGACAAACTTTAGCATGGATCCAGATGAGGCTGGTGAGAAAGTGGATCAGACACAATATAGGGGACTTATTGGTTCTCTGCAGTATCTCACTGCCAGCAGACCTGATATTAGCTTTGCAGTAGGGGTGTGTGCAAGGTTTCAGGCAAATCCTAAGAAATCTCATCTGGAAGCAGCAAAGAAGATTGTAAAGTATTTGAAGGGTACTTACAATCTAGGCCTCTGGTACCCAGCTGATGATAACTTTCAGCTGAGTGGGTATTCAGATTCTGACTATGGAGGGTGCAAGATTGATAGGAAATCAACCTCTGGCACATGTCAGTTTCTGGGAAGTAAGCTGATATCTTGGGTCTCCAAGAAGCAGACTTCAGTAGCTACTTCCACAACAGAGGAAGAGTACATGGCTGCTGGTAGTTGCTGTTCTCAGCTGCTCTGGATCAGACAACAGCTGAGGGACTACCATGTGATCACAGAAGAGATACCCATCTTCTGTGATAGCACAAGTGCAATTGCCATTACTCAGAATCCTGTTCTCCATACTAGATGCAAGCATGTGGACATAAGACATCATTTTCTTCGGGATCATGCTGAGAAGGGAGATATCAGGATGGAGAAGATTCATACGTAGAAGTAGAGAGCAGATGTGCTTACCAAACCCTTAGCAGAGGTAAGATTCAGAGAATTAGTAGCAGAGTTAGGAATGATAGATGGAGGAGCAGTTTTATAGAAAGAAATTTTTGGGTAAACGGGTAGTCAGCTGGTACCCAGCTGAGGACTATTCTGCTGAAGTAATCAGCTGATCCTCACATCAGCTGATCTGGGATAAGTTTTGAAAGTCAGACAAGGCCACTATGCTTCAGCTGGTCCATGTCAGCTGACATTAAAGACCCAGATGAGTAGAAAAGATTTTCATGAAGATCGCTCTTATCAGCTGACTTTGCCACGTCAGCCTCTCGATAAGTATTTCTATGATCTTTATGTCGGTTTTTAAAATTTTATTTTATCTATCAAATCTTTTCAAAAATTAATAAATCCCTAATTTCTAAAATTATTTTAGAAAATTGGCAATCAAATCTTTTCTCTTACGAAAAATTAGGGATTTATTACCTTTTTCAAAATAAGGTGTCAGTTGTAATTAATTTAACACCGCCTAAATTTTCTCAAAAAGCGCTTTCATCATTACCTTTTTCAAAAAAGGCGAATCTTTTGGGCGGTCAAAACCTTTCGAAACCCTGACACCCATGCATCACCTCCAAAATACTCAAAGGTCATTTATTCTGAACCTTTGATTTGTGTGATACAAAATACAAATCTACGATCAAAATTTATTTGTTTTGATTTTGGAAAATCTGCTCATATTTTTCGAATACTATATATACCCATTTAACTTCTTTCAGAAAACCTTTCTACTTTGACTTCTTTCTACCTTGCTCTTGCATATTATTCTCTACATATCTAATCTCTGTGTTGAAGTTATGGCATCCAAGGCAATGCAAAAACTTTTCAAGGAAAAGATGTATGCAGAGATGTGTGTCGATTTCGACACAACTAGGGTTCCTGAGATTAGAGAAATCCTAAACCTACTGCAACATCATAATCTCTGAACCTTCACCTCAATGACCCCCCCTGACCATAAAACCCTAAACTTCTATACCTTCCAATTCCTTCTTAAGGCCCAGTTCCGTCCAAACTCTATAGGCTCCTTGATTGACGATCAGACTGTTGTTATTTCGAAGGATGCAGTTGCTGATCTCTTTGGCCTATCCTTCACTGGTGTCCAACCTCACAAATACAAAGAAGCTGACTACCTGGAAACTTTTAAGTTAATGGCCAGGAAGAGTCACAGGGACACCACCACGAATCTGAAGAAGTCCATGCTGAGGAGGCGTTTCAGGTTTTTGATGGATGTGGTGACCAAGGTAATCTTGGCGGAACAGGGGAGTTTGGACGCCATTACCAAACTTTGCCTAAGTGTGGCCCGCTCGATTCTTGATGGGGTGCAAGCAGACTGGGTGAGTCTGCTATGGTTCCGGCTGGAACAGGAGTCCAAGAGGTGCGTTGCAAAGGAGGTGAATGGGCAACTAGTTTATAGCTTCAAATCAAAGTGCTCCATGGCCACCAAGATCACTATCCTCCTGAATCATCTGCTACCCCAGCATGAGTGGGATGATGAATGGGTTGTTGAGTACAACCACACCAAGTTTTTAAGGGGAAGCAACTTGGATTTCATTGGACCAGCTGACTCAGATTCCAGAGCTGATCCAGTTGCTGCTGCCCCTGGTCCTTCTGCTGGAAAGAAGCAGAAGAGGAAGGCTTCAAAGCCTGCTGGAGGGAAAAAGAAGAAATCTAAAATGGAAACCACTCCTGTTCAAAGGAAGCTCTCCTTTGATTCAGATGAGGATGATGATACTGCTGTGCTGAGCAGTTTGAAGAAGAAGCAATCTTCAGCAGAAAGGACTACCCTGCTGGTTGACGAGTCTTCTGATGAAGAAGAGCAGGCTGTTGAGGAATCAGATGAGGATTCTGGGTCTGGTTCTGATGGAGAGGAAGAAGAGTCAGAGGAGAGGGAATCAGCTGAGCCCTCAGCTGCTGAGACAGAGGTCCTACATTCCTCTGGAGATGCTCCATCAGCAGAGACACCTTTAGCTGCCTCACCCATCAGGCCAGCTTCACCTACTCCTTTCTCTAATCCTTCCCTACTTTCCACATCCCCAGCAGATCCTTCACCCTCATAAATCTCAATCGGCAATGAACCAGAGGAGATAGCTACCTCTGGCGAGCCTTCAGCTATTCCTAAACCCTCTCACCCTGAACCCATCAACCTTGATAACCTCAAATCCCCCACAGAAATGGAAAAACAAGCTCGCCTATCTCACCATCGTTCAAAGGGGCCTCTTGAACGAGGGATGATTATATCTGCCCTTGCCCACATTTCCCTCTACATCCCTGAACTCAACCCTTATCCAGCCTACCAGGACATTCTTGCTGATGGGCTTGCCTGGGCGCAAGCAAGAGAAGGGTCAGTTACCTTCTTTCTGGCCCTAATAAAGGAGATCGGAGAAGCAGCATTTACAGAATGGGAAGAAATTCTGATGGATGCCTTGGAGGTTAAGGCTCCATCCCAGCTGACATCCCCTGAAGGGTTGAGGAAGGTGGCTCGAGCTCTATTGCTCAAGGATGGGGTGGCACTGGATTGTCCTGAAACAGCAGAGTCTAAATTTATTCCTCCAGCAGCAAGCTTTGAGATCTCCCCAGCTGATCAGGTAACTCCTGCACTTTTGGATCAATTGAATGGTTATTTTGATGACCACATCAGGGAGGTCAAAGCTACTCTTCTGGC
>JAPKLY010002492.1:0-24524 GCA_026898435.1 Prunella vulgaris | reverse complement strand
TCATCTTTTAATTATTGTTTGAGTGATTTCCATAGATGAATTAGCCATATAATATTACAATTAGTAAAATTGCTCAACATGTATATTGGTAGGCCTAGAGCTGTCCATTCCAAACTTTTTGATCAGCTCTTGAGTGTATTTAGCTTGATTGATGAAAATTCCATTTTCCATATGCTTGACTTGTAATCCCAAAAAGAAATTCATATTTTCCATCATGCTCATTTCAAATTTCTCATTCATGAGCTTAGAGAATTTTCTGCATAATTTCTCAGCCTTAAATTATAATTGCTAAGTTCTTTCTTTTTCGGGCATCATATGGAAGAACATTTGATATGTATCAATTTAACTTCATCACAGTTGACAGACTATTTGGTTGCACCCTCTAGTATGTTTAGTTTCTAATTTTTAATATTTTACTAGAGTGTAAATAGTTCCTTTCTTAGTGAGCTTACTAATGCGACTGTAATATTTCTACTTCCATAATAAGTGGACGTATATTAATATGGAAAGGATTACCATATCCTGGGCTCATAAGAGAATTTGTTGACAATAGCTTTCAAAATAATTGCTGAATTGTGGCTCTGGATGACCGATGATACATGCATACTGTTGAAAATATTAAATGAGATTTTTACATTTTTTATTTCTTTGAACAAGTTTATGACCCAAAATGACAATTTGAAACTTACTGATTGGCACTTGTCATGTTGACAGAAGCCAAAAGAAGGGTCTAGATTATAACAAAATTTTGCGACGTATGTAGCAGTATAAATAATTCTTATACATCTAGTTGAGTGGTTTACTAACTATTTTCTTATTTAATATTTTGCAGGATTTTCAAAAGTTATCTTTCCAATCTACTAAAGGGCAATTGGTCCACCCCTTATCTCCTTTGTGTTTTTAAACAAAACTTGGTAAGATTCATTAGTATATTAAATGAAAGGCATTCTTTAATTTCCCTGCAATGCAACACCTTAATTTATTAAAACGACATTCTGAATTCAGGGTTTTACTTTCCTTTGGTTGACTTTAGTTTTTTTCTTTGTCAATTTTCAAGTATCAGTTATTTTTTTTATTCATTATTATAGGTTTCAAGTGGAGGATGGAAGAGAAGGAAACCAAAGCAAAGTGATTTTTACCTTACTAAGTGTAGGTGCAGTTTATCATTGAAATAAACAATTTTGGAATTTTTTTTTTGATTGAACATGATAGTCACTATAAATTATTCTCTTGATGCTTTTACATTTTAGGTCTCTAACGTGCATGACAATATTTTCTTTGGAATTAATTTTGTTTTGTATTTATAATTAGATGTTTATATATTGGTATAAATAATTCATAGCATTATGAGACATGAAAAAGAATAAAAGTTCTATTATTTAATTGGTTATTATTATGTGATATAAAAAAATTTATTTTAAATTAGTTATTAGTATTAATTAGGTGACATAAAATTAGTCACAAAAAAAAAATTATTGCAAAGCAAGATTGTGTGAATAAATAATAATAACTTAATTACACATACAAGTGAATACATGTATAAGTGTCACTAAATCAGGTGGTTATATTAGTTGTATTATTTTAGTGACATACAAAAGTGACACGTGAATTATTCATCGTGACATGTAATGCCGTTACAAGTAAATCGTTTTCTGACGCTTGCAAACATCACAAATGGGGTGGTTAAATTAGTTAAAAAGTTTTATGTGACGCCAAAAATTGTGAATAAAGCACACTACTGTTACCCTAAATAGTGTCACCAAATAGTGTTACTAATGAGTGTCAAGGTGACGCATAGAGGCGTCACAATAAGCATGGATGATGACACTTCCAAGCATCACAAAAATAAGACATTGAAATGCCAAATCAGGCGACGCTTGATTAAAGCGTCACTAAAATAAAAGCGTCACCAAACAGTAATTCTAGTGACGCTTTTGCGCGTCACTAAAGTCCAATTTTCTAGTAGTGTTTGAACAAGTAAGATGTCATCTCCATGTTGTAATCTGAATAAGGTCTTGTCAAGTACACTGTCCTTGAAATCCATTCTTGATTAGATGATCAGATAAAGTATCATACCATGCCCTTGGTGCTTGTTTAAGTCCATAAAGGGCTTTTCTAAGCTTATAAACCATATTTTCAGCTGTAGATTCCTCAATCCTGGTGGTTGTTCAACATACATGTTTTGTGTAAATAAGTCCTCACGCAAGTGTACGTGTTCGATATGAGCGTGGTAAGCTTGACCAAGTTTTAAAATATATCGAACCCAAAGGAGACGAGGATTTGTATGATAATTCGTTGTTTCAATTCGCTAGCTAACAAAGCAATTAAAGGGAAGGGTATCTATCGTCTACTAATTTGTCAAAAGAGTAAACTACCTATCACCTTGTGTTCGCAAAGTGAGCAAATGTGAGGGAATGTGCTAGTGTACTATCCTATGTTTCGTGAGTGAAGTATCACTTTATCATTCAATGAGATTGTGTATAATCAATGGACAAGCCACTCTAACATGCAAAAGGTTTCCCTAATACATATCAAAGCCTCTAATTGTTCATCTAATCCACTAGAGATAATTCTCACTATCTTAGGAATTTCATCAAACACTTGATATACATTGGCCTTAATACAAGAGAATTTAGGAAATAAGCTCTACTTTCGCAAGAGACTAACTCCCTAATGGCCCTATTATCATCTACATATGCAAGCATTCATACAATACATCAAATTAGAGAATTGATCATACAACAACTCAATTCATTCAAAAGATCAACATATCACTACACTACTCCATAGGAATCATACACTAACACATAAAGGAATTAGCTCATGGCTAATTGAGTGAACATAAGAACAATTAAGCTAGGAACATTCATCATTAAGAAAGAAATGTAAAGAAATTTACCTATTACAATGAAAATTGGAAAGATACAATTTACCTCTAAAATGCTAACTTGAAATCCGACAATGGAAATTGAAATTCAATCTGTGAGAATGTAGCCTACGACCAGACGAGAATGCAGGAATTAGCGGATCAACGATCACTACGGTAGATCAAAAGTTATCTAAAAATTTGTGAGAAGAAATCTTAAGAAACCCACAAGTAACTACCTCTCTCCCTCTCGAATCTAAGAATCTCACTATGATTATGAACTAATGTGACTTGGATTATGACTTCGATGCCTTGAGAATCTGATCTTTAGAGTATTTATAGTGCCCACAATGCTTGGTCCAATATGCACCTCATTAAACGCGCGAAAAGACGAGAATACCCCTGAAAATGTGGCTTGCCGAACCATCGCACGAGTCAAAGCAGGTGGCCGCACGAGTCTGGCTAGTGTGAGCACTCGTGCGGCTCATTATCGCCCGAACCATGGTCCGTCGCACGAACGAGGGCTCGTGTGAGCATTCTTGTGACACTTCACCGCCTGAACCAGAGATTCATCGCACGAGTGTGAGCTAGTGGTCGCACGAGTCTGGCCTGGTGGTCGCTCGAGTCCAGGTTCGGCTTAAGCGATCGATCCTCAACTTTCTCGTTTTCTTCATATCTTGAGTTCTAGAGCTCCGATTGACTCAATTATTTTTCCGTTGCGACCCTCTCTTCGAACTCTTCGACATGGTATATCATTTGCCTCTATTGGATCAACTCACATTTTCTGAACTTTTACGAACTTGCTCGTCTCTTGCCGGTTTTTGCTCGTTTTCACTACAAAACATCTTTTCTTGCCACAAAATGGTTAATAGCACAATTTATACCAAATTAGGGTCAAATATGAACATAAGAACATCAAAACCATACAGAAATGGATGCAAAAACATGCAATTATGACCCTAATCAATACACTTCCTCTGATAGTTAACCATTTAGAAATACACTTTTCACACCCATTTGATAGATAGTGAAGTTCATTTGTATAGCATAGGCTAGAAAAATTGTTATAGCCTCTAATCTTGCAACAAGAGCAAAAGATTCATCAAAATCTATGCCTTCACCTTGAGCAACTAGCGTTGATTTATTTCTGGTTACAATCTCAAGTTCATCAAATTTGTTCTTGAATACCCACCTAGTGCCAATCACTTTATGATTGTTAGGTCTTGGTACTAATTCCCATATTTGATTTCTCTCAAAATCATTCAATTCTTCTTGCATTGCAATGATCCAGTTTACATCCTGCAGTGCTTCATGAATATTTGTAGGTTCTGAAAATGAGAGGAATGTAGCAAACATTGCCTCATGGATTTGTCTTCTAGTCTTCACATTATCTGATAGGTTTCCAATTACATATTCAGGGGGTGATCTTTTAAACATATCAAGTCTAGTTCAAGCCTTATATCATTGTTCTGTGCAACTGTAGATTCACCTACTGCAGACTCATCAAATCTTATTGTTGGTGTGTCTACTTCTGTTAGAACATTCTCATAGACTTGTTCTTCAACATTCTCTATAGGTGATAACTCAACCATCACAGTACCAAAGCCTTTGTTAGTCAATTCCACAGGAGTTTTGATCTCAACATATGACAGTTGGTTTGTGACTGTAGATTTGTCCTCTTTAGAGTCTTCCGCTATTTCTTTATTGTTGCTGTGTTGTTCATCAAAAACAATATGATGTCATTCTTTCACAAGCATTGATTTCTTATTAAATACTCTGAATGCTTTGCTTACATTAGAATATCCTAGGAAGTTACCTTCATCTGACTTAGAGTAAAATGTTTTGAGGTGTTCTTTCCCGTTATTCAGTAATTAGCATTTACATCCAAAAATGTGTAGATAAGAAATATTTGGAGTCCTTCCTTCCCACAATTCATTTGGAGTCTTCTTGTGATTCTTAACAATTAAGCATCTATTTTGAGTATAGCATGTTGCGCTTGTTGCTTCTGTCCAAAATCTCTTAGGTAGATTTACTTCAGCTATCATTGTTCTGGCTGCTTCCTGTAGTGATCTATTCTACCTTTCTCCAATACCATTTTATTGTGGGGTTCTGGCTACAGAATACTCATGCATAATGTCATAAAGTGAACAATATTCTTCAGTCACTTGATTTATAAATTCTATTCCTCTGTCTAATATGATTTTCACAATCTTCATGTTCTTTTCATTCTGAATCCTTCTCAACAACTCTGACAATCTTTGTTGAGTTTCACTCTTCCTTCTTAGAAACACAGTCCAAGAAAGTCTTGAGTAATCATCTACTACTACTAGAGTGTACTTCTTTCCACTAATGCTCATACGTTCTATAGGTCCAAATAGATCCTTGTGAAATAGTTCAAGTACTCTTGATGTGCTTGAATTAATTTTGCACTTGAAAGTCTTCTTAATTTGCTTCCCTTTAGCACAAGCATCACATAGGTGTTCCTTATTGAACTTTGTGTTTGGGAGACCTCTTCCAAGTCTGTTATTCACAAGCTCATTCATGATTTTAAAGTTAATGTGATTCATTCTCTTGTGTCATAACCAACTAACTTCACTGGAATTGTTAGCAAGAAAATAGGTTGTCTCAGCTGTAGAATCCCATTCTACAATGTAGACATTCTCTTTTATCTCCTGTCATGTGACTTGCACAACCACTGTCTATGTACCAAATCTATTTCTTAGTGGTTGTATTTTGTCCCTGTAAAATAAAATGACTTATTTAGGAATCCAAAGATTTAGATCTCCTTCAGTGATACTCTTTGCAATCCAGGCCTTCCTGGGAGCTGTAGACTTTCTACAGTTCTTCCCTGATCATCATTTATAGATGTTTGAAGAGGGAGACAAATTAGACACATTTCAATTCCAAAATGTATCAAAGTTGAGGCTTCTCTCGATATTTATCTTGGATTTGCTTTCTGGCTGTATAGTTTATTCAGACTCTGTAGTTGACTTTAGAGTCATATTGTGTATCATGTTAGCTTTTTCTTCTTCTGATGCAGACATAATCTCCTTGACCTTCAGTTGTCTTCTTGGAGATAATCCTTTAAATGTATTAAGGAATTGGATACCTTCCAGCTATAGATTTAAATTTACTGCTTCTTCAGGTATTGTTGTAGAGCTTTTGATAAACTTTCTCTCAGGTTGACTTCCAGGTATTGCACTTTGCATGTGATTCATCCAGACACAAGGATTGTGTCCTAGACTAGCTAAATCATCAGTATGTCTTTGCTCAGATATCATCTTCTTTAGTTGTTTGGATGATTTTCCAAAACAGTGCAACTTCTTTAGATGATTAGCATTCCTTTCTTCAAGATCAGCTATCATTATTTCTTGTGATCTGATAGTCTCTTGTAATTCAACACAATCTGCAGCTCTACAACTTGCCTCATTGAAGAGTTCTTCATTGTTATTTTGCAAACAACTAAAACCTTCTTCGAGCTCTTGTAGAACTAACAATTGTTTCAAAGCTACTTCAAGTCCAGCCATTAGAGCCTTCACATGATCTCTTCCAATATGATTATCTCTTCTATGATCTTCATTTTCTTCTTGGAGTCTTTGGATTGCATCAAGCATGTCACTGGGAGATTTCTTTTCTGTTATATAACTAGATAATGAGCATACCTCTTCATCTTTAGCCATAAGACAGATAAGAGCTTCTTCATCTGAATCACTAGAGTCAGTGTCTTCCAAATCTACAGTTAACTTTTGAGAAGAAAAGGAACCTTCTTTCTTGTTTTTATCAAACTCGAAAAGAAGAGCTCTAATTCTCTCATTGTCAAACCTTTTCTTTTCTGACTTTCTTTTCTTCATCTGTATACTTCTCTGCCTTGGGGTATGGATAGTCCTTGATGTAGTGTCCTGGCTTTCTACAGTTGTAACAAAGATAAGTTAAGTTAGGTGTTGTAGATTTCACCTTAACTTCTTCTTTTTGTGTGTAATACTTCTTCTTGGTCCACTTTCCAGACTTCTTGAGCTGCTTTATAAAAAGAGCCAAGTCTTCTTCATCAGAATATGCAGCTGCAAGGTTGTCAGCTACTAGAGCTGTAACCTTTGCACTGTCAGGTTCTTTTCTTCTATTATGTCAAATTTATAAGCCTTCAAGTCTGAAAAGAGTTTAAAGGTGGATGTCTTAGATTAATCCTTTGATTCTCTCATGGCAATCACTTTTATGCCCCATTCTGAAGGTAATCCTCTAAGAACTTTCATGTTCATTTCTGATCAGTGTGAGTATTCTTTACCAAGTGAGTGTAGCTCATTGAGTATCTCAATGAATCTTGACTCAAACTTCTCAACAACTTCTCCAGATTTCTTTTTAAAGTTTTCAAATTTTTGAACTGCTATCATGAGTTTGTTTTCTTTGATTTGTTCAATTCCTTCATAAATCATTTCCAACTTTTCCCATATATCTTTTGCAGTCTTGCAGTTTTTGATCTTGCTAAATACAATTTTAGGACCATCTTCAATGATTGACCACATTTCATCATTGATTGCAGACAGATGTGCTTGCATTCTGATCTTCCATTCATCATAATCTTTTATGGAGAACATAAGAACCTTGGATTTTACCATTTTTGGAGCAATGCAAGTATGCAGGTATGTTTTTCAAAAACAAAAAGGATTTAGCTAGGATCTAGGTAGGTACTTACAGTTGCAATCTATAAATTTAAAATAAGAAGTCTACAAAAGTTTTGGATCACAAACCTTACAACTGTACACTATTGAAGTTTACAGCTTCAAAGTTAGAAAAACTAAAATAAAACTATCAACTTGTAGACAAGACCAGAGGGGTTTTTACACTTGAAAGTGTATTAAAAAATCTCTAATGTGCAGCGAAAATAAAGTGTAAGTGTTAATGAAAAACTATGTAAACTATTGCAACTTAACAACTGAGTGACTTATGAAGTCCACAACTGTAGAGTTTAGTTCCTTTGTGAAAAACACAAAGTTTTATTAACTATTTTAAAATAAATGATGAATGTAACAAGATATTAAATATGCAATGCTTAAAGAAAATAAATAAATAAAGTAGAAAAATAAACAAGATTTATAGTGGTTCAGAGTCTTTGAATAAGATCTCCTACATCCACTGTTACATCACTCAGGTGTCAAATTCACTAAGATCTATATAGGTAATTCCCCCTCAGATCTAGATTCACTCAGATTTCTATTATAATTATGAGAAAAACTCTAACCTATTCACACATAATACAAACTCATACAGAGTTTCAAAGATAAAAACCTCACAAAGAGATATCTACACTAGGTAGAAATTATAAAGTGTGTGAGGGAACAACAATAAAAAGAGATTCTTTCTAAGAAATCCTAACCAACTATCCTATGAATAACAAAAATAAACATACTGAAAAACTCTCTCTCAGAATCGATGGTTGTATACTTGCTCAAATTGAATGCTTGAAAGCTCTGGTTGTTGTTGTTTTTTCCTCAGAGATCTTCCTCTATTTATAGATAAAAGAGGTGTGTCTTATCCGTTGGAGAATTCAAATTTGAATTCTGGATAAGGCTCCTCTTTCTCTCTATAGCATTCACATGTGTGAAGTTATCCTCCATCTTCACTCAGGATAGTACTGGAAGTACTATATGTCCTTTCTATCAGACTTCTGGTTCTCTTTTGAATTAATCTTCATTAAAAATCCAGATTCTTCATGATAAACACATTCTAAAGTACTCTTTAGTGAGTGCATAATTGCTTCACTAACTTGAGTTATAAGGGTCCTGATAATCCTTCTCAATCCTTAATCTTGTACTTCATTCTTCAAACGGTCTTCTCAGTTGTAGGTTTCTTGAACATTACAGCTAGGTTTCTTGAACATTACAGCTGCTAGTTCCTGCAAATTCAATTCTAGCTGTAGGAATACTATTACAGCTGCAAGGTCCTATCTAGCTGTAGGTTATACAATTATATAGCTGTTAGACTTTCCATTTACAATTATAACTTCCTTATTTATCAAACTTAAAAAATATATTAGTAACAATTCAATAAAGTATATGTTTTCATACATCAAAATCTAATCAAAACAAGGTACTTAACATTGAGAACTTCACCGGAAAAAACTACCACATTCTCCTCGCTGTAGACACTGTTGATTCCTAGCACTCGATACAATTTCAGTCGAGAACATGATAATTCAAGTTGTGCATAAAGCTTCACTATTGGAGGTTCGGCGGCCTCTCCGTCAAATACTGAAGATGGGCTGAGTAACCAGTGTGGTTTTACTTTCCCTATACATTACCAAGTTTCTATCCATGGAAAGAATAAAACTTTCTAAAATGATAAAAATTGTGAAGAAAGGTTGCAGTTTTGGAATATTTATTAACAGGGAAGAGAGAAAGAGAGAGAGAGTTGACTGATGTGAGACAAGTTTCTGACATTGAAAAAAAAGTAAAAATGAGTTGATAGTAAATTGGGGAAATTCACTTCTTGAAAGCAAAAAGAGTGAAAGTTATGTACTTGATATTTAAATCTTAATCTTATGAGAGTTAATGTATCTAGGACATTGAGCCTAGTTACAAGGAACAAGACTACTAGGGTGTAGGGATATAAATGAGAGTTACATTTCAGCAAGGCAGTAATGTCTGTCTCGCTCATCAGATAACCTTTACAATAGAAATTCTAGGCAATTGGCTGTGACTAGAATATAATTGAATTCACCCGAAGAATATCACCACTCATGCACACGCAAGTGTTAGTTTACGTTTTTATTTTAGCATTTATAATTCATTCCAATTTCTGCATTTTATGTAGTGATTAATTAAAAACTTAGAACTGCATTTTCATTATTTATTTAATTTGCAAAACTCATACAAATCTTAGTATTAGGCTTGCTCAGTTGTTTCCCTAGGATTTGTGTGCGAACATAAATTGCTAGTCATAGATGTTATTATTAAAGTGTTAAAGTACCCTTGTTTGATTAGATTTTGATGTATGCAAAACATGTATCTTATTTAATTGAAACTAACATTTTACTTCAAGATAAATGGCTAAGGAAGTTATAGTTGAAAAAGGGAAGTCTGTAGCTGTATATTTGATCAACCTACAACTAGACATGACCTTGCAGCTGTAATGTTATTCCTACAACTAGTTTCTACTTTTCAGGAACTTGCAGCTGTAATGTTCAAGATCCTACAACTGAGAAGACCGTTTGAAGATTGAAGTACAAGGTTTAAAGATTAATGAAGATTATCAAGACCCTTAAATCTCAAATTAGTGAAGCACTTATGAACTCACTAGAGAGTACTTAAGGAGGTATTTATCACAAAGAATCTGGAGCATGAATGAAGATTAATTCAAGTCAACCAGAATTCTGTGAATAAAGAAAAATAGTACAACCAGTACTATTTTGTGTGAAGGATGAGGACCACTTCACACATGTCAGGGCTTTAGAGAGAAAGAGGAGACTTATCTAGAATTCAAATTTGAATTCTCAAACGGATAAGACACACCATTTCATCTATAAATAGAGAAAGATTTCAGAGAAAACAACAACAACAACCAGAGCATTCAAGCATTCAACTTGAGCAAGTCTACAGCCAACAAATCTGGGAGAGAGAGAGCTTTCTTGTTTTATTGTAATTCATAGGATAGTTGGTTAGGATTTTCTTAGCAAGAATCACATTTTTTGTTGTTCCCTCTCACAGACTTTAAATTTCTACTTAGTGTAGATATCTCTTTATGAGGTTTTTAACTTTTTGTGAGTTTTTATTCGAAGTGAATAGGTTAGAGTATTCTCTTACTTAGAGTAGAAATTTGAGTGAATCTAGTTCTGAGGGGAAGTACTTGTATTGATCATTGTGATCATTTCTTAGTGAATTTGGCATCTGAGTGGTGTAACAGTGGATGTATGAGGTCTTTTTCATAGACTCTGAACCACTATAAATCTTGTTCTTTTCTTGCTTTGTTTATTTTTGCTGTTTATTTAATTTCTGCATTGTATATTTACTTCATTGTTACATTCATCATTCATTTTAACTTAGTGCAAAAAACTTTGTGTTTTGCACAAAGGAACTGAACTCAACAACTCTAAACTTTATAAGTCACTCAGTTGTTAAGTTTGATAAGTTCATATTCTTTTTCATCAACACTTGCACACTTATTTCCGCTGCACATATATTAGAGGTATCTCAATACACTTTTAAGTGTGAGAACCCCTCTGATCTTGTCTACAAGCTGATTATTTTTATTTGCAAGTTTTTATAACTCTACAACTGTAAACTTCAATAGTCTACAACTGTAACCTTTGTGGTCCAAAAACTCTTGTAGACTTCTTGTTTTTAAACTAATAGAAGGCAACTGTAAGGTTCTAGAATCCCTTTTTTCAAAAAGTTTAAAAACTTGTTTTGTTTTTCAAGGTCTATTCACCCCCTCTAGACCTTGGCCACTTAAGGGACCATCAAATGGTATCAGAGCAGTTAGCTTGAGAAGTTCTTGAGAAGTTCTTGACCACTTTAAAATGAAATCTGGAGAAGTTCTTGAGAAGTTTGAGTCAGAATTCATTAAGATACTCAATGAGCTAGATTCACTTAGTAAAGTGTTGGTCCCTTAAGTGGTGAAGGTCTAGAGGGGGGGTGAATAGACCTTGAAAATCAAAACAAGTTTTCAAACTTTTCAAAAGGAGTTCTAGAATCTTATAGTAACCTCTTTTAAAGTTTAAAAACAAGGAGTCTAAAAGAGGTTTTAAGGACCACAAAGGTTACAGTTGTGGACTTAAGAAATCTGCAGCTACAGAGTTATAAAACTTGCAAATAAAGAAATCAACTAGTAGACAAAATATCAGAGGGGTTCTCACACTTAAGAGTGTATTGAGAAATCTCTAATGTGCAGTGGAAATAAGTGTAAGTGTTAATGAAAAACAATATGAACAAACTTTACAGTTGAGCGACTTAGACAAGTCTACAGCTGTAGAGTCCAGTTCCTTTGTGAAAAATACCAACTTTTTATGCAGTAATTTAAAAGAATGATGTATGTAACAAATAAATAAATATGCAATACAGAAATTAAATGAACAATAGAAATGAAATAGAATTTATAGTGGTTTAGAGTCTATGAATAAGACCTCCTACATCTACTGTTACACCACTCAGGTGCCAAATTCACTAAGAACATATCACAAAGATCAATACAAGTAGTTCCCCCTTTGAACTAGATTCACTCAAATTTCTATTCTAACAAGAGATTAACTACTATCCTATTCACTCAGAATAACTCACAAATAGTTAACAAACCTCACTAAGAGATATCTACACTAAGTAGAAAATAATAAAATAGGTGAGCGAACAATAACAATAGTGATTCTTTCTAAGAATATACTAACCAACTATCCTATGAATCACAAAGAAAATAAGCTCTCTCTCTCTCTCTCATATTTGTTGGCTATAGACTTGATTAGGTTGAATGCTTGAATGTTCAGGTTGTTGTTGTTGCTTCCTCTGAGAACTTCCTCTATTTATGGATGAAGAGGTGTGTCTAATCCGATGAGAAATTCAAATTTGAATTCAGGATAAGGCTCCTCTTACTCTCTATAGACTTGCATGTGTGAAGTGGTCCTCATCCTTCACACAGAATAGTAGTGATTGTACTATTTGTCTTAATTCATAGAATTCTGGTTGACTTGATTTAATCTTCAATAAATATCTAGATTCTCTATACTGAGTGTAAAATTGCTACACTATTTTGAGCTTAAGGGTCTTGAAAATCTTCATTAATACTTGGACTTGTACTTTCGTCTTCAAATGGTCTTTTCAAGTGTAGGGTCTTGGACTTTGCAGCTGTAGAGTCTTGAAAAATAAAAACTGGCAGTAGAGAAACATTACAGCTGTAAGGTCATATCTAGCTGTAGGGTGATCAAATATATAGCTGCAGACTTTCCTTTAGCAACTATAACTTTCTTAACCAATTTTCTCAAATCAAGGTATTAGTTTCAACTTAACATAATGAATACTCACAGAGAAAAATGAACATGAAAGTTCTCAGAGGACAACCATCAGAATGGGACATGAAAGTGATTTCCATGAGAGAATCAAAAAATTTATCTAAGATATCCACCTTTGAACTCTTTTAAAACTTGAAGGCTTATGAATTTGACATAAGTAGAAGAAAAGAACCTAACAGTGCAAAGGTTACAACTCTAGTAGCTGAATACCTTGCATCTGCATGCAGATTCTGATGAAGAAGACTTGACTCTTTTCATAAAGCAGATCAAGAAGTTTGGGAAACGAACCAAGAAGAAGTAGTACACACCAAAATAAGAAGGTAAGGTGAAACCTACAACACCTAACTTAACTTATTTGTGTTACAAATGCAAAAAGCCATGACACTACATCAAAGATTGTCCAGTCCCCAAGACAAGGAAGTATATTGATGAGGAAAAGAAGGCCAAAAAAGAAAAGAAGAAAAGGTTTGACAAGGAGAGAATTAGAGCTGTTCTTTCAGAGTTTGATAAAAACCAGGAAGAAGGTCCCTCTTCTTCTCAAAAGTCAACTGCAGATTTGGAAGACTCTGATTCATCTTACTCATATGAAGAAGCCCTTATCTGTCTTATGGCTAAAGATGAAGAGGTACGCCCATCATCTTGTTATATAATAGAAAAGCATTCTTCCAGTGACCTCCTTGATGCAATCCAAAGACTCTAAGAAGAAAATGAAGATCTTAGAAGAGATAATCACATTGGAAGAGAGCATGTGAAAGCTCTATTGGCTGGAATTGAGGATACTGAGAAATAATTTCGGATTCTACAAGAACTCAATGAAGTTTACAGTTGTTTGCAAAATGAAAATGAAGAACTTTTCAATGTGTCAAGTTGTAGAGCTGCAGATTGTGCTGAATTGCAAGAAACCATCAGATGACTAGAGATAATGATAGCTCATCTTGAAGAAAGAAATGCTAATCTTTTAAGAAAACTAGATTGTTTTGGAAAATCATCCAAACAACTAAGGAACATGATGTCTAAGCAAAGACATACTGGTGATTTAACTGGTCTAGGATACAATCCTTGTGACTGGATGAATCACATGCAGAGTTCAATACGTGGAGGTCAACCTGAGAGAAAGTTTACCAAAGGTTCTACATCAACACCTGAAGAAGCTGTAAACTCAAAGTTACAGCTGGAAGATATTTAATTTCTGAATACATCCAAAGGATTATCCCCTAGAAGACAACTGAAAAATAAGGAAATTATGCATGCTACTAAAGATGAAGTTACCAACATGATGCAAGACATGACTCTGAAAACAACTACAGAGTCTGTGTCAACTATGCAGCCAGAAGACAAAGTCATCAAAATCAAGAATGAGAGAAGAATCAATTTTGATAGATTCAGGAATGGAAATGTGTCTAATATGTCTCCCTCTTCAAATGTTCAAAAAGAAGGATCAAGCAAGAACTGTAGAAAGTCTATAGCTCCCAAAAAGGCTTGGATTGCAAAGAGTATCACTGAAGGAAATCTTAATCTTTGGATTCCTAAATAACTCATTTTATTTTACATGGACAAAATACAACCACCAAAAGAGAGATTTGGTACATAGAAAGTGGTTGTGCAAGACACATGACTGGAGATAGAAGTTTGTTACAAGATGTTAGAGAAGACAAAGGTCCTAAAGTTATTTTTGGTTATAATGCCAGTGGAATAGCTAAAGGATCAGGAAGTTTATTCAAAGGGAAAGTTCAGATAAAAGATGTTTATCATGTAGAAGGTTTGAAACATAATTTTCTAAGTGTGAGTCAATTTTGGGATAAATGCTACACTGTAGACTTTACATATGATACTTGCATAGTCAAAGATGTTGAAACCCAGACCACAAAACTGACAGGAACTAGAAAATGGAATGTCTACATTGTAGAGTAGAACTATACAGCAGAGACTACCTGGTTTCTTGTTTATAGTTCCAATGAAATTAGTTGGTTATGGCACAAGAGAATGAATCACATTAATTTCAAAACCATGAATGAGCTTGTGAATAATAGACTTGTAAGAGGTCAGCCAAACACAAAGTTCAAGAAGGAACACCTTTGTGATGCTTGTGTTAAAGAGAAATAAATTAAGAAGACTTTCAAGAGCAAAGCTCACTCAAGCACATCAAGTGTCACGTCCAGCATAAATGGATTTAAGTTATGGATTATAAGTTGTCATTTGAGGTTTTAAAGTTAAGTTGCGCGTAGGATTAAATATTGCGCTTTAGTCCTTTAAGTTTTTCATGCTTTAGTATTTATCCTTTGGCTAGTATTATTTCATAATCCTTTTAGTATTAGAAGACTTTAGAACTTAAGTTGTGAGACTTTTGGGATTTAAATGTAGTACCTAAGTTTCAAATGTTAGGCCTTGTTAATATTAAGAGTTTTAGTCCTTTAAGAATAATATTAAGTAGAATTGAGGTTTTATTTAGGATTAGATATTATTAATTTTTATGAGGTTTCAAAATTAAGATGAGGAACACTTTAATGGACAGAGAAATTTCAAAAGTTTTTACAAGGACGAGGGTATTTTTGGAAGATCAAGGTTTAGAGTTAGTTAGAGTCCTTATTATTTTATTAGGAGAGATACGTTATTACCTTATGAGGATTTTCGAATTATTAGGCCTTAA
The DNA here is from genome assembly GCA_026898435.1 of Prunella vulgaris. Lineage (NCBI taxonomy): Eukaryota > Viridiplantae > Streptophyta > Magnoliopsida > Lamiales > Lamiaceae > Prunella > Prunella vulgaris. Next base: position 9,023 of record JAPKLY010002492.1, on the reverse strand, counting down.
GAATTAATATTATGAAGTCTTGAGGTTGTTAGATTTATTATATTGGAGATATTAGAAAGATTACCAAGATTTCCTAAGAATGTTCCAAGATATGTTATGCTATATTTTTCACATCTTCATTTACGGCCAAGATACCATATCTAAGCCATATTTTTGGCCAAGATACTTTACCAAGCCCAAAATTCATCCATCATCACCATATATTCACCAAGATCTTATTCAAGCCCTATATTTTTTCCATCCTATAAATATAGGACCCTTATTGGCTGCCAATTCTCACATACACATATTCATAATTTTCGAAAGTATTGAGAGGGTAAGTAAGATATTATTTTCAAGAGTTCATAGAGAGAGAGTTGAGAGTTTTTGAGACTTGCTTAAGGAAGAGAAAGTTGGAGGATCAATTCAAGAAGTTTAGAAAGTCGAACGTACACTCACAAACCGTTTCTTTTTCAAAGAAGTCAAGGTGGGGATTTAATGGTGAAAAGTGGTATTTATGGTTCGATCTTTAAATGTTTTGTTGATGTGTTTATGTGTTTATACGCTAAAGAGGGATACTCTTATGTAGTATCGAAGATTAGATACGTTAATGCCACGTATCAAAAGATTAAACACGTTAATGCCATCTCAAAGATTAGATACGTTAATGCCATATCAAAGATTAGATAGGTTAATATCATGTCAAAGATTAGATACGTTAATGTCGTATCAAAGATTAGATACGTTAATGCCGTATCAACAGATTAGGCACGTTAATGCCATGTCAAAGATTAGATACGTTAATGCCGTATCACAAATTAAGAAAGATTGGTATGTTTTCAAGTTTGCATATCCATTATATTTAGATTTCGAACTAACGTCCCCACTGAGTGATTATTTTATGATTACTCACCCCTTTCACCAAAATTATATTTTTCAGTTTATGTTGAGTAAAGGGCGTGATGGCGAGCGGTGGAGGCGTGTGGATGAGATATATGAGAAAGATAAAAGTATATGGACGATTTTCTTTATGCAAGTTATTTGTTTAATTAGTTTGGCAAGATTTTATTTTAAGGATTATGATACTTCTTGATTTTCTTGAAGAGATGATTTGCATGTTTATGATTTAATTTGATACATGGATTGATACTAATTGCAAGATATGTTTTCAATAAATTTTATGCCTAATTGGTTTGATTGATGAGTCATGAAAGGTGAATTAGGATGCATGTTAGATATATATTTAATTGAAATTTTATGAAATTATTAATATGAGTTTTAGTAATTTTGCATGTGTAGTATTTGATGTGTTTTTGTCTTCAAGTGAGTTTTAAGGGATTATACGATTTCGTGATTCAACTTTTTCGTAAATGAAATTAGATATTCGGTTACAGTTTTTAATTAGGTTTCCAATGCATCTTGAATCGCATGATTTGGAGTTATAATGAATTAGTTATGATTTTTTGAAATATATGTGGCAGTTTGTTGAGATTTCCGAATCTCGCAAATTTTTTATAAAAGTCAGTTACGAATAAAATTTGGTAAAAATTATAGATGGATAATAGAGGTAGTCAGTAACCTATATGAAATTTATGAATTTTCCCAGTAACTTAAGTATTTTAGATTAATTTATTTCATTGATGACGCACTGCTGAAATTATGCTGAAAGTATGAAATCTCTAATGTTTGTGAATTTGTGTGTTTTAATTTATGATCTACAAATTAGAATTTTGTGAAATTGCATGATCAATAAGATTTTATTATTTGAAGGCATTGTTGGTCCCGAAACGAGTATAATCAGTGTATGGGGGGAATACACTGATATCAAATTTTTCTGAAAGACTCAGAAAAATACTCTAACACACTCAGTCAGGAATTCCTGAATTAGTCAGTATGCTGAAGGTCCACATGGGCAGCAGGAACCGTTCAGTAACGAGTCAGATAAGCTGAGTGTGAGTGGAGTGCTCAGAAGCTCAGTAGAGATAACAAACCTACTGACTGCTCAGAAGCGAGTCAGTTGGACTACTATCTCATTGAGCTAGAGTACGTGCGGAAAGTGAGCCCTTAGTTTCTGCTCGTTTTAGTTTCTGAAAACATTTTCTCTGAGTTTGCTTAGTAAACTGGTGGTTAAGGCTGAGTGCACAGTATTAAAATTCAGGATGATTGGTACAGTCCTGAATGTAAAAACAATGCAGAATGTTCAGTTTAATATGATGACAATTATGATCCTGAACAAGAAAGTAAATCAGCACACATGGGACTTTTTAACGTGGTTCGGAGATAACCAACTCCTACGTCCACGGCCTGATTTAACAGGAAGTTATCCTCAAAACCCTGAGGATAGGTGCTTGGTTTTATGTGCCAAGGGACACGGATAGCCAACTTCCTCTCTTAAGAACTGAACCCTGGGCGTTTTACAAGTCTCAGTCCTTCTAACCAACCTATCTCACACCCTGAGTGGTTTGGTATTCTGATTTCCAACTGAGATGGCTCTAGCAATACAAAACAATGCTGAATATTAGAGCTATTGATCTAAGCAAATACAGAGTGAATCCTACTATAACACTAGGGAAATATAATTGCAGAGTGTTGCTTATAGTATGCTTTGAGAGCTTGGATTCCTGAGAGCTTTCGCTTGGAAATTTCCCGTTAGCCTTGAATGGGTGCAAGACTCTCTGTATTTATTGGCAAGATTCAAAATAGATCCGTTGCAGGAGATCAAATCAAATCTTTCCTATTTTAGGGTGGTTGCAGGCTAGATGCACTGTTGACCTAATCGCCATGCTTAATCTGGCAAGTTTGTCCCGCCGCCTGCAACTCTGAGACGCATTGAATGCCGCATTAATTGCTACGCAGACTCCGTACATACGTGTCGAGAGATCATTGACTTTCCGCTCAAATGGCTAGTTGATCTTCTGACATTTGTCCTTCCTCGTACATTCAATACTCTGAGTCTCTTGTTAATAACTCAGCATGAATGTTGACTCCAATATTCTTCAGTCTTCAGCACGTTCCTCCTGAACTGAATTCCTAACCTAACTGTCCTGAACTATACATTCATGAACAACTGTACTTAGGTAAATTTATCAGGGGTTTTGGGATCTAATCAAAATACTCAGATTGTCCCAACAATTTCCCCCTTTTTGATGATGCCAAAACCCTTAAGCAAATTCCTATTCATCTATACAATCAACTGACTTAGTCAGTGAAAACAAATTAGTACCATATGACAAACTAGGCACTTAGTCTATAAGATGAAAACAAGGAATGGGTTAGTACAGTTCTTGAAAAGTATACAGAAAAGAAAATTCAGGAGTCAACAAGAAGTTGTACTCAGGAAAACAAAATAATTTCATTGATTGATATGAACAACTAGCTCCTGATCTAGTCTTCATCCTTATTCCAAGCAGCTTAAGGAATTTCATACATCTCCAAGACTTGGTTCAGGACCTGCTTCATCCTGATCCGATCACCAACGGCCCCGACAGCGCGTCCTACTCTGACGACTTCTTCTGATATCGCTTTCCGGTCCAGTTGCTTGGAGTTCCTGAAGAGTGGAGGAGGATACTTGATGAATTCCGGAGGAGCAATCTGTACACCTTCAGTGTCAGCATGTCTGATTATTTCAGCCCAGAGATCCGGATGCTCCTGTGCCATCCAGTGATGCAGTGTGACGTCTTTCTCTTCAGTTTGATCATCCCATAACCCCACCACATAGAATAGGTAAGCCCACCTATTCCGGATCGGAATCCATACCTCCAACATCTCTATCGGGATGAAATCCTCTATGAACTGAAGTGGAGGACGACCTTGATCTGGATTGACCACCAACTTCCTCTGAGTCTTCATTCGAGATCCAGAAGGCACAATTTTTTTCTTCTGAACCTGCGAAGTCAGGTACTCATTGGACTCTTTTAATCGTTGGATTTGACTGAGTAGCGAAATCTCCTTCATCTTCGCTATCTTCTCCGCCTCAGTCATCACCATCCTCTTCTGAGTGGTCAACCCAGGGTGCATATGTTACTCCATCTCCTTATACAAAGGCTCCAGAGCAAGATCCTCAGAGGACCTCAACCTCTTTGGATCTGAACCTTCAGCAGCTTCGATGGCTGCTAGGGACCTAGTCCTTTTTCTGTCTGCAGCTTTCAGTTCAGGGGGGAAGATCTTCTTCTTGGCTTTCCCATCAGCTATTTGCTTCTTCCCTTCCCCCTTTTTGGCATCATCGTCATTGATTCAGTCAACAACCTCATTTACTGACTCCGCCAATAAAGTGCACTGACAGTCCATCTCAGTCTGCTTCGCCTGCAGCTGCCCTATCTGCCCTGCCATCCTCTCAGACTGACACTGAGCTTGTCAATAGCTGAATTATGTTCAGCCTTCAGTCGACCTTCAAAGCTCGTCATTCGATTGTCCAGGGCAGAGGCAATTTCCATCTTCTCTTGAGCAGACATCTCACTCAGCAGCTCATCCTTCAGTTCAGCCTTCAGCTTGGCCAGCTTTTCATCAACCAGTTGATCAATTCTCTCAGGCAGTTGTTGATCAAGAAAAGTGGCAAGCTTGTTCTCCTGCTGCGTTTGTGCATCAGAGACCATTTGACTGCAACTTTGAATGACCCCCTTTGCTTGCTCAGTGACAACAGTGAGATCTACTGAGTGTTGAGTCCGAACTTCTCCAAGAAGGTCAATGGCAGCATGCATATCAGATCCCATCTCATTCAGGTCTCGATCCAGCTTGTTCATCTTCTTATTTAGCACTTCAGAATTTGAACTAACCCGACTTGTTTTTCTCTCAACGAGGATTACCCTTCTGTGAAGATTGGCAAGGGCTCATGAGGAGTTCTGAACATAAAGTGATTTCGGGGTGATCCATTTTCCTTTGATTCGGATCAGACCTATTGGACCCTCTCCTGAAGCCTCCACAGTCCCGGGTCCCAGGAGTGCATCATTGGCCGGTGGACTGACCCCTTCAGTGCCACCTTGCTGAGCATCATCACCAATCACAACAACCTCCCTCTCAGCTTCCTTCTCCTTCTCTACTCTCTGAGGCTCGGGCTCAGGATAGATGCGTCAGACGGTTCTGATAAAGTCTACCATCTTGATCAGGTGATGTAGAGAGTTTACGTCAAAGTGATCAAAGAGAGCAGCTTCAGATTCAGCCATCTTGTCCCATCCACGCGACTCTCCGAGCTGACTGAGTTCAGGCCAGGTGGCATTCCTGATCATGGCACAGGTGCGAAGTTGCACAACTACCTTCTTCTGAGCATCTGAGAGGTCAGGAAGCCTCTTCTCCACCATTTCAGCTGTCGTTCCCCTTGCCACGATTTCAAAATCTGGCAATGTGTTCTCATCGGGCGCAGGGAATGGCCATGGCACTTCAGCCTGAACTGCTTCAGCAACCTCCTTCTCAACTCCTTCTTCCTGTGCAGGTTCCCCCTGATCCTCACCAGAGTGGGTCTCCATACCCTGATAAGCTGTTGCAATGTTGAGGATCAGTAGATTTGGATCAGAGGGTGCAACAACCGGAACAGAAGAGATAGGGGCAATTTCAAGTGCAGCCTGAGTTGATTCCCTCTCCGGAGTAGCATGCTGAATCACTTCTACAGCAGCCTTCTCTTCCACAAGCTTTTTCTCTCGCTCCTCTGACCCCGGATATAAGAATTTTAGTTTCTGTTGCTTGGGTCCTGAGGTCTTGGGTTTGTCCTCCGCTGGCTTTGCAATAAGGACCCCAGAAGATTTGCTCGCCTGAGCCTTGACTCCTCCAGTCGTGCTCGCCTGAGCCTTCTTCTTCTGAGTCCTTGTTTTCTTCTTCGTGCCAGCATCACCGGAGTAAGCTCTGAAGATATCTATCTTCACTGGAATCTCGAGTGATTGGGCCTGATCCACATCACCGAGATCCAGAGTTTCCAAGATCAGAGAAATCTTGGTGCCAAAGTGCATTTTGGCCTCAAAAGTCGCCTGGCCCTCCGGCGAGTACTTGATCTTATTGGTCTCATCCACCAGCAGATGGAGGAAGTAATCCTCCCAGTGAAAATTGTGCACTAAGGCGTCTGAGATCGCCATCATCGTATATAATTTTGGCCGGGAAATCTGCTCCAGCCACTCCTGGGAATCCTTGTTCTGTGCCATTTTAAGATAGAAGGCAGCAACAAGACGGGGATGGAGTCTCTGAGGTCTGGTAGTGATAAAATGCAGAAGACCTGCATTTTCGAAAAGCTCCTTCACAGGCAAGATGTCTGGATGGTTAGATGTGAAGTCTCCAAATGGTTCCCAGTGAATCTCGTTTCTAAGATGAAAGAGATTCCCAAAGAATGAGTCCACTGAAGGAGAAGCCATAGATGATATATGAAGATATGAAGGAGAATCGACTTGCAGAGAGAAATATAATTAAGAAAAGATTTGAGTGCATAAAGGTTGCATTAACAAAAACTTCCTTTATTTATACTAAAATTCAGTTTTAATCGGAAGGCTCAGAATGTAATGACTTTTGAGATTCAAAGGTCAAGATTAAAGCACAAGATGCATGAAGACTCTTCGGTTTTCAAAAGTAATGTCAAAACTTTATCGAAAATTGTTCCCGCCCATTGTGCATTAAATGCGCGTCAGAGCATGTCCGTATTTAATTCAAATAAATTGCATTAAATAATAACTGAATATTAAATGAATGGCTGGGATTAAATGACAAAATAAATTGATTTGACAATACGGCAAACAGTATCAAAGATGATGCAAGCAAGATAAGGTGACTGAATCTAAATCAGGAAACATACCAGTCAGTCAGATTTGTATTCTGACTGATACCACATGTGACCTATCAGGGTGACAAGCCCTTAATTCAGTGTCCTGAATCTTAGTCAGTCTATACTGATCATCCTTTTCAACTGAATGTTTCCCCTACTACCATTCACATTCTCTCTGAGATTCCTTCATCCTGAGTCCAAGTTAGTCATTCCCCCTGACCTTATGCATTCTGATCAGAGATTCAGATTGAATCTCCTAAGCCTGGGTCAAGGAGTCCTAACTCTACTGATAGCTCAACAAACCTGGTTTCAGGCAAAGCCTTAGTCAGGATGTCAGCTCTCTGTTTATCAGTAGGGACTCTCTCCATACTGATGTCCTTCTTCTCAACATGATCTCTGATAAAGTGATGCCTGATGTCTACATGCTTACACCTTGTGTGTAAGACTGAGTTTTGGGATATGGCAATGGCACTATTATTGTCACAATAAATTGGGACTTCAGTGGCCTCAACTTGGTAGTCTCTCAGTTGCTGTTTCAGCCAAAGGATCTGAGAACAACAACTGCCTGCCGCCATATACTCAGCCTCAGTAGTAGATGTTGCAACACTGGTTTGCTTCTTAGAAAACCAAGAGATCAGTTTACTCCCTAGAAACTGACATGTGCCTGTAGTTGATTTCCTATCAAGCCTACAGCCTCCATAATCTGCATCTGAATAGCCAGTCACTTCTAGGTTGTCATCAGAGGGATACCAAAGTCCTAGATTGACTGTACCCTTCAGGTATTTCAGTATCTTTTTGGCAATCTCTAGATGACTCTTCTTTGGATCAGACTGATACCTTACACAAACTCCAACTGCATAAGTGATGTCAGGACGACTTGCAGTTAAATACAATAAAGATCCTATCAGTGCCCTATATTCAGTCTGATTTACTGAGACTCCTTCTTTGTCAGGATCCAGCTTCTCATTTGTGTTCATGGGAATACGTGACACTTTGCTGGACTGAACTCCAAATTTCTGAATCAAGTCCCTCGCATACTTGGACTGATTTATGAAAATTCCGGAGTCAGTTTGCCTGACTTGGAGACCCAGAAAGAAGTTCATTTCTCCCATCATTGACATCTCAAATTTCCCAGTCATCAGCTTGGAGAATTTCTCACAAAGCTTCAGATTAGGAGATCCAAATATTATGTCATCCACATAAATCTGAACCAAGAGAATGTCCTCCCCTTCGGATATCCTGAAGAGGGTCCTTTCCACTATTCCTTTCACGAACCCGTGGTCTATCAGGAATTGGGATAGAGTATTATACCAAGCTCTCGGAGCTTGCTTCAGGCCATAAAGAGCTTTCTTCAGGTGATATACCTTAATTCCAACTTCGAACCCTGGAGGTTGCTCAACATAAACCTCCTCGTTCAGTACACCATTCAGAAAGGCACTCTTTATGTCCATTTGAAACACTTTGAACTTCTTGAATGTTGCATATGCCAGAAACAACCTGATTGCTTCCAACCTTGCGACCGGAGCAAAGGTCTCATCATAGTCGATACCCTAGGCCAGAGAGTAACCCTTTGCCACTAGTCTGGCCTTATTCCTGACAACAACGTTCTTTTCATCCTTCTTGTTCTTAAAAACCCACTTGGTGCCAATAACATGTTGACGCATAGGTCTCTCAACTAACTCCCAAACCTGATTCCGCTCAAACTGATTGAGCTCATCCTGCATGGCTAAGATCCAGTTGGGATCAGCAAGAGCTTCTTCTATGCTCTTAGGTTCCTGATCACTCAGGAAACAACAAAACATAGTTCTCTCGCCAAAAGACAACCTCGTCCTGACCCCCTCATTGATATCACCAATGATATTAGCCAATGAGCGATCATCTAGCCATCGCCTCCTGCTGACGGGAGCACTGGGAGCTGCTGACGTTCCCTCACCTGATCCTGAAATATTAGTCTCGACAATAACAGGCAAAGAAGCGGAACGAACAAGAACAGGGGATATTGAGTCATTTCCAGAGGGTTGGCCAATATCAGAGATATTGTTTCCCCCTACAGTATTGGACTCAGTAACTGTCTCAGGTGCAGAAGCATCATCATCGACAGTACGTACCTCAGGTTGAGTCTGTCCCTCCATCTGAGACTCAACATTTTCCAAGACTGGGGCTTGCTGAGGGTTGGCCTGAGGTTCATCCTGATCATCATCATCATCCCATCCTTTGGGAGCACTGACAAGCTTGATCTTGAATTCAGGATTTTTCAGGCTCAGTCTTGTTACTCTCTTGGTAACCCCCTCAGTGTCAGGACTCGGAA
>JAPKLY010002491.1:0-24552 GCA_026898435.1 Prunella vulgaris | reverse complement strand
AAGGGTTTCACCAGAGGATTCGGAACCCTTGTTATTAACTCTGTCCGTGTAATGAATGTATCATATGTTGAAGGACTGAGACATAACTTGCTCTCGGTTAGTCAGTTTTGTGACCGAGGATATAGTGTAGAATTTACATCTAACATGTGTCTTGTGAAGGACAAATCTACACTGCAGGTTCTGATTACAGGTATAAGGAGGGGCAATGTATATTTTGCTGACTTTTAGAGCAGTCCTCCTGAAACCTGTCTGGTCGCTAAGAGCTCCTCTGAGCTCAGTTGGCTTTGGCATAAACGTCTGAGTCACTTAAACTTCAAGATTATTAACAAAATCTCTAGACTTTCTCTTGTAGATGGTTTGCCTAATGAATTTTTTAGCAAAAACCACGTGTGCGGAGCATGTCAGGAAGGCAAGCAAACCAAAGCCTCATTCAAGGTGAAGGAAGCCTTCTCTACTGACAGAGTGCTTCAGCTTCTGCACATGGATCTCTTTGGTCCAGTTACTCCTGTCAGCATAAATGGTAGGAAATATACCCTTGTTGTTGATGATGACTACTCCAGGTACACATGGGTTATTTTCTTGCTGAACAAAAAGGAGACATAGGTAAAGCTTCCAGAGTTACTCAAGCAATTGAGTACTGAACAGGGTCAGAGCATAGTCAGGATCCGATCAGATCGAGGAACCGAGTTTATAAACTCTATTATAACTGACTTTTGTACTAACCATGGTATAGCTCATGAGACTTCTGCAGCTAGGACCCCTCAGCAGAATGGGGTAGCTGAAAGGAGGAATCGTACCCTGAAGGAAGCTGCCAGGACCATGTTGGCTGAATCAGGACTGCCCAAGAAGTACTGGGCTGAAGCAATCAACACTGCTTGCTACACTCAGAACCGATCTATGCTGAACAAACAACATGCTCAGACACCCTATGAAACACCTCATGTTGTGTTTGATGAGACTGCATCAGTGCATAGGAAACAGGTTCCAAGTCCTGATACTGAGGGAATTACCAAAAGGGTAACAAGACTGAGTCTGAAGAATCCTGAATTCAAGATCAAACTTGTCAGTGCTCCCAAGGGATGGGATGATGATGATGAAGATCAGGATGGACTTCAGGCCAACCCTCAGCAAGCCCTTGCCTCAGAAAACGTTGAGTCTCAGACGGAAGGACAGACTCAACCTGAGGTACGTACTGTCAGTGATGATGCTTCTGCACCTGAGACAGTTACTGAGTCCAACACTGTAGGGGGAAACAATTTCTTTGATATTGGTCAACCCTCAGGAAATGACTCAGTATCCCCTGTTCTTGCTCGTTCCGCTTCTTTGCCTATTATTGTCGAGACTAATGTTTCAGGATCAGGCAATGGAACGTCAGTAGCTCCCAGTGCTCCAGTCAGCAGGAGGCGATGGCTAGATGATCACTCGTTGGCTGATATCATTGGGGATATCAATGAGGGGGTCAGGATGAGATTGTCCTTTGGTGAAAACGCTATGTTTTGCTGCTTCCTGAGTGATCAGGAACCTACAAGCATAGAAGAAGCTCTAGCTGATCCCAACTGGATCCTAGCCATGCAGGATGAGCTCAATCAGTTTGAGCGGAATCAGGTTTGGGAGTTAGTTGAAAGACCTAGGCGTCAACATGTTATTGGCACCAAGTGGGTTTTTAAGAACAAGAGGGATGAGAAGAATGTTGTTGTCAGAAATAAGGCCAGGCTAGTAGCGAAAGGTTACTCTCAAGCCGAGGGTATCGACTACGATGAGACATTTGCTCCAGTCACAAGATTAGAAGCAATCAGGTTGTTTCTGGCTTATGCAACATTCAGGAAATTCAAAGTGTATCAGATGGATGTAAAGAGTGCTTTTCTGAATGGTGTACTGAATGAAGAGGTGTATGTTGAGCAACCTCCTGGATTTGAAGTTGGTAATAAAGTATACCACCTGAAGAAAGCCCTTTATGGCCTGAAGCAAGCTCGGAGAGCTTGGTACGATACACTATCCCAGTTCCTGATAGACCACGGGTTCGTGAAAGGAACAGTGGACAGGACCCTCTTCCGGATCACCGAAGGGGAAGACATTCTCTTGGTTCAGATTTATGTGGATGACATAATATTTGGATCTCCTAATCTGAAGCTTTGTGAGAAATTCTCCAAGCTGGTGACTGGGAAATTTGAGATGTGAATGATGGGAGAAATGAATTTCTTTCTGGGTCTCCAAGTCAGGCAAACTGACTCCGGAATTTTTATTAATCAGTCTAAGTATGCGAGGGACTTGATTCAGAAATTTGGAGTTCAGTCCAGCAGAGTCTCACGCATTCCCATGAACACAAATGAGAAACTGGATCCTGACAAAGAATGAGTCTCAGTAAATCAGACTGAATATAGGGCACTGATAGGATCTTTATTGTATCTGACTGCTAGTCGTCCTGACATCACTTATGCAGTTGGAGTTTGTGCAAGGTATCAGTCTGATCCAAAGAAGAGTCATCTAGAGAGTGCCAAAAAGATTCTGAAATACCTGAGAGGTACAGTCAACTTAGGACTTTGGTATCCCTCTGATGACAACCTAGAACTGACTGGCTATTCAGATGCTGATTATGGAGGCTGTAGACTTGATAGGAAATCAACTACAGACACATGTCAGTTTCTAGGGAGTAAACTGATCTCTTGGTTTTCTAAAAAGCAAACCAGTGTTGCAACGTCTACTACTGAGGCTGAGTATATGGCGGCAGTCAGTTGTTGTTCTCAGATTCTTTGGCTGAAACAACAACTGAGAGACTACCAAGTTGAGGCCACTGAAGTCCCAATTTATTGTGACAATAATAGTGCCATTGCCATATCCCAAAACCCAGTCTTACATACAAGGTGTAAGCATGTAGACATCAGGCATCACTTTATCAGAGATCATGTTGAGAAGAAGGATATCAGGATGGAGAGAGTCCCTACTGAAAAAGAGAGAGCTGGCATCCTGACTAAGGCTTTACCTGAAACCAGGTTTGTTGAGTTATCAGTAGAGTTAGGACTCCTTGACCCAGGCTTAGGTGATTCAGTCTGAATCTCTAATAAGAATGCACAAGGTCAGGGGGAATAACTCATATGGACTCAGGATGAAGGAATCTCAGAGAGAATATGAATGGTTGTAGGGGGAACATTCAGTATAAAATGGATGATCAGTATAGACTGACTAAGATTCAGGACACAGAATTCAGGGCTTGTCACCCTGATAGTGCAATAAGTTGTATCAGTCAGAATACATATCTGACTGACTGGTATGTTTCCTGATTTTTATCTAGTCATCTGATATTGCGTGCATTATCCTTTTACTGTTTGCTGTATTGTCAAATCAATTTAATTTGCCAAATGATCCCAGCCATTCGTTTTAATATTCGGTTATTATTTAATTCAATTTATTTGAATTAAATACGGACATGCTCTAATGTGCATTTAATGCACTGTGGGCGGGAACAGTTTTCGATAAATTTTTGACCAATCACTTTTGAAAAACCGAAGAGTCAAATGCTTTTTACTGCTCAAATCTTGACCATTGAATCTCATAGGTCACTATTTTCTAAGCCGTCCGATTAAAACCGAATTTTTCTATAAATAAGAGAAGATCGTGTGGTTAAAACTTTTATGCCCCAATATTTTCTTAACTTACTTTCTCTAAAAATCCGATTCTCTTCAATTCTTTCAAATTTTCCATGGCTTCACCTTCTGCCAATACCTTCTTTGGAAATCTTTTCCATTTAAGGAACGAAATACATTATGAGCCCTATGGGGATTTTTCTTCCAATAACCCCGACATTTTGCCTATACGAGAACTTTTTGATAATGCAGGTCTTCTGCAGTTCATTACTGCAAAGCCATAGAGGCTCCACCCACGACTTATTGCTGCCTTCTACCTGAAGATGGCGCAAAACAAAGACTCCCAGGAGTGGGAAACTTGTATTCCCTTGACCACCTGTGAAAAGGGAAAGGATGGTGAGGAGGAGATGATCAGGAGGTGGGTCACTCTCAACATCCGGGAGAAGATTAAGGAGGTTTTTAATCTTCCCAATACAGGACGAAGCCCAGTGGATTATGGGTTTGGGAATGAGAAGGATTTTCTCCAGTCCCTGTGCGATGGGGATGTCGTCCTGAAATCTGGCCTGAATAAATCAGTCTTGAGGACTGAAAACCGTCACTTCTTCTACCTGACAAGTCAGGGAGTGATGGGGATTGCTGGAGGATTGGAGCAGATCTCCAGACCGAAGCTATACACGATGATGGCTATCTCCGACGCCTCTCTGCACAATTTTGACTGGGAGGGGTACTTCCTCCAAATGCTGGTGGCTGAGACCAGCAAAATCAAGTACTCGCCAGAGGGGCAGGCGACTTTTGAGGCCAAGATGCACTTCGGCACCAAGATCTCTATGCTCTTGGAGACCCTGGATCTCGGTGATGTGGATCAGGCCCAATCACTCGAGATTCCAGTGAAAATCCATCTCTTCAGAGCTTATTCCGATGATGCTGGCACAAGAAGAAGGCCTCAGACTCAGGAGAAGAAGGCCCAGGCGAGCATGACTGATAGAGTCAAGGCTCAGGCAGGCAAGTCTTCCGAGTCTGATACAGCAAAGCCAGCGGAGGATAAATCTAAGCCCTCCAGACCCAAGCAACAAAAGCTAAAATTTCTCTACTCAGGGTCAGCAGAGCGAGAGAAGAAACTCGTGGAAGAGCGAGAGAAGAAGCTTATGGAAGAGCAAGCTGCTGAAGCTGTTCAGCATGCAACTCCGGAGAAGGAACCAGCTCAGGCGCAGGCTGTTCTTGAAATTGCTCCGATTACATCTGTTCCGGAGGTTGCAACCCCTGATCCCAACCAACTGATTCTTAACATTGCTGAAACTTATCAGAGTTTGGGTCAGGTAGAGCCTGCTCAGGAAGGAGGAGTTGAGCAAGAGGTTGTTGAATCAGTTCAGGCTGAAACACCATGGCCTTTCCCTGCGCCCGATGTGAATATTCTTTCAGATTTTGAGATAGTTGCAAGGGGAGAGGCAGCTGAGATGGTGGAGAGAAGATTCCTTGATCTCACTGAGGCTCAGAAGGAGGCAGTTGTGCAACTCCACACTTTTGCCATGATCAGAAATGCTACTTGGTTTGAGCTTAGCCAGCTAGGAGAGTCCAGAGGATGGGACTGCATTGCAGATTTAGAAGCCGCCCTCTTTGATCATTTTGATGTAAACTCTCTACATCATCTGATCAAGATGGTGGATTTTATCAGAACAGTCCGCAGAACGTATCCTAAGCCTGAGACTCAGAAAGCTGAAGAGAGGGGAGAGGAGAAGGAAGCTGAAATGGAGGTGGTGATAATTGCTGATGACGATCAGCAAGGTGGCACTGAGGGAGTCAGTGCACCGGCCGATGAAGCAATCCTGGGACCCGGGATTGCGGAGGCTTCAGGAGAGGGTCCACCAGGCATGGTCCGAGCCAGAGGCAATTGGATTACACCCGAAGTAATTTATCTTCACAATTCCTCACGAGCTCTTGGCAATCTGCACAGGAGAGTCATCCTCGTTGAGCGAAAAGCTAGTAGGGTTGGTTCGAATTCTGAATTGCTGAACAAGAAACTGAAAAGACTGGACCGTGACCTGAATGATATGGCCACTGATATGCATGCAGCGATTGATCTCCTTGGGGAAGCTCGGACTGGAATCAATGTAGAACTCACTGTCATTTCAGAGCAAGCCAAGGATGTTATTCAAAACTGCAATCAGATGGTTTCAGATGTGCAGACTCAGCAGGAGACTAAGCTTGCCAATTTTCTGGATCAACAACTCTCTGAAAAGGTTGATCAACTGGTTGATGAGAAGTTGGTCAAGCTAAAAGCTGAACTGAAGGAGGACCTGCTGAGGGAGTTGTCTGCACAAGAGAAGGAGAAAATTGCATCTGCCCTAGACACAAGGATGGAAAACTTCGAGGGTCGACTGAAGGCTGCACACAATTCAGCCGTTGATCAGCTCAGTATCGGCCTGAGAGGAATGGCAGGGCAGATTGGGCAATTGTAGGTGAAGTAGACTGAGATGGACAGTCAGTTCAATATTTTGGAGGAGTCAGTGGATGAAGTTGTCAAACGTATTAATGACGATGATGCCAAAAAGGGGGAAGAAGGGAAAAAGCAAATTGCCACTACTGGTAAAGCTAAGAAGAAAAACTTTCCCCTTGAACTGAAGGCTGCGGATAGAAAGAGGACTAGATCCGTAGCCGCCATCGAAACTGCTGAAGGCTCAGATCCGAAGAAGTTGAGACCCTCTGAAGATCCGGCTCTTGAGCCGTTATATAAGGAGATGGAGGAACAAATAATGCCATCTGGGCTGACCACTCAGAAGAAATTGGTGATGACTGAAGCTGAAAAGATAGCAAAAATGAAAGAAATTTCGCTGCTCAGTCAGATCCAGCACCTAAAAGAGTCCAATGAGTATCTGACTTCTCAGGTCCAGAAGAAGAAATCTGTATCATCTGGATCTCGGATGAAGACTCAGAGGAAGATTGTGGTCAGACCAGATCAAAGTCATCCTCCATTGAAGTTTGTTGAAGACTTCATTCCGATTGAGATGCTGGAGGTATGGATTCCGATCCGGAATAGGTGGGCATACCTATTCTATGTGGTGGGGTTATGGGACGATCTGACTGAAGGAAAAGAAGTCATACTCCATCACTGGATGGCACAGGAGCATCCTGATCTCTGGGCTGAAATCATCAGACATGCTGACACTGAAGGTGTAGAGATCGCTCCTCCGGAATTCATCAAGTACCCTCCTCCACTCTTTAGGAATTCTAAGCAGCTGGACCGGAAAGCAATTTCTGAAGAAGTCGTCAGAGTAGGACGAGCTGCCGGGGCCGTTGCTGATTGGAACAGGATGAAGCAGGTCCTGAACCGAGTACTGGAAATGTACGAGATTCCACTGACTGCTTGGAATAAGGATGAAGACTAGATCAGGAGCTAGTTGTTCAGGAATTTTGTAATAGCTTCAGGATACTTGTATTTTCTTATCAATCAATGAAGTTATTTACTTTTCCTGAGTACAACTTCTTGTTGACTCCTGAATTTACTTTTCTGAATCCTTATCAAGAACTGTACTAATCCATTCCTTGTTTTCATCTTATAGACTAAGTACCTAGTTTGTCAGGTGGTACTGAGTTGTTTTCACTGACTAAGTCAGTTGATTGTATAGATGAATAGGAATTTGCTTAAGGGTTTTGGCATCATCAAAAAGGGGGAAATTGTTGGGACAATCTGAGTGTTTTGATTAGATCCCAAAACCCCTGATGAATCTGCCTAAGTATAGTTGTTCAGGATAAAATAGTTCAGGACAGTTAGGTTAGAGATTCAGTACAGGAGGACCATGCTGAAGACTGAAGAATATTGGAGTCGACCCAATTTGCTGAAGTCTGAAGTGTAAACCATCCTGAAGGAGTCAGTCAGTCTCTCTGAAGATTGTCTGTTCTGAAGCTGAAGATCGAAGCCTGCTGATTCATCCTGAAGTCAATCCTGAAGTACCATTGGCTGATGTTTCTACTGAGTACACTAAGCATACTCAGGACAGAAGTCAGTCAGTGAAGAGTAAGTGTCACCTATCAGGCAGTGCTGAATGCACATAGGACCTGACTTAGGCCTTGGTTCAGTTCACCTGAATCCTGTAAGTCCGAAGCAAAAAGGTAACACGCACTGGGCTGAATAACCTATCAGGCTGTGCTGAATGCACATAGGACCTGACTCAGGCCATGGTTCAGTTCACCTGAATCATGTATGACCAAAGCAAAAGGTTATTTATGCTATGGGACAAGAGACAAGAAGAATGTCAGTAAGACTCCATTAAAGACACGTTCAGACTGAGTTATTAACAAGAGACTCAGAGCATTTAATGTACGAGGAAGGACAAATGTCTGAAGGTCAACTAGCCGTTATAGCGGAGAGCTAATGATCTTTCAACACGCATGCACGGAGTCTGCGCAGTATTTAATGCGTCTCAAAAAGTTGCAGGTGATGTGACAACTTGCCAGAATAAGCATGGCGGGTAGGTCGAACATTATTTCTAGCCTGCAATCTACCTAAAATAGGAAAGATTTGATTTGATCTCCTCCAACGGATCTATTTTGAATCTTGCCTATAAATATGGAGAACCTTGCACCCATTCAAGGTTAACGGGAAGTTTCCAAGAGAAAACTCTCAAGAATCCAAGAACACAAAGCATATCATAAACAACACTCTGCAATTAAATTTCCCTAGTGTTGTAGTAGGATTCACTCTGTATTTGCTTAGATCGATAGCTCTATTATTTAGCATTGTTTTGTATTGCTAGAGCTATCTTAGTTGGAAACCAGAATACCAAACCACTCAAGGTGTGAGACTGGTTGGTTAGAAGGACTGGGACTTGTAAAACGCCCAGGGGTCAGTTCCTAAGAGAGGAAGTTGGCTACTCGTGTCCCTTGGCATGTAAAACCCAAGTATCTATCCTCAGGGTTTTGAGGATA
Organism: Prunella vulgaris; assembly: GCA_026898435.1. Lineage (NCBI taxonomy): Eukaryota > Viridiplantae > Streptophyta > Magnoliopsida > Lamiales > Lamiaceae > Prunella > Prunella vulgaris. The sequence goes on along the minus strand of JAPKLY010002491.1, from coordinate 16,048 downwards.
GCTTCCTGTTAAATCAGGTCGTGGACGTAGGAGTTGGTTATCTCCAAACCACGTTAAAAAGTCCCTTGTGTGCTAATTTACTGTTCTGTTCAGGATCATAACTGTCATCATATTAAACTGAACATACTGCATTGTTCTTAACCTCAGGACTGAATCAATCATCCTGAATCTGAATACTGTGCACTCAGCCTTAACCACCAATTTACTAAGCAACTCAGAGAAAACGTTTTCAGAAACTAAAACGAGTAGAATCTAAGGGCTCACTTTCCGCACGTACTCTGGCTCACTGAGATAGTGGTCCAACTGACTCGCTTCCGAGCAGTCAGTAGGTTTGTTATCTCTACTGAGCCTCCGAGCACATTACTCACACTCAGTTTTTCTGACTCGTTACTGAACCGTCCCTGCTGCCCCTGTGGCCCTTCAGCGTACTGAGTACTTCAGGGAATCCTGACTGAGTGCGTTAGAGCATTTTTCTGAGTCTTTCAGAAAAATCTGACATCAGTGTAATCCCCCCATACACTGATTTAACTCGTTTCGGGACCAACATTAATATCTACCAATTAGAGACTTCCAAGTATAATTTTAACATAATAATATAAAATAAAATTGACACATCAGCATATAACTTTTTTAAGTGACCAGTAGCAGCAGGTCATAGGATGAAAAAGTCATCTCTTTGTAAGTTACAGGACTAAATTCAAAATTCAAAAGATAAGAGGACGAAAATCAAAGTCAACAAAACTTAAAGGATAAAAAAGTGTATTTTCCCTCATTTGGAAGTTGTTGATTTTTGTTTCTATGAAGGGAAGGGTGATGTTCAAGTGTAAGTAGTCTTTTAATATTTGTATTTAAATATATATATTGAGTGTTTTTATTTTTAAACTGTGTGTTTGTCTTCTTTTAGGGACAATTATTATGATCACAAACATAATATTTCTATTTATAAGGATGGGATGATGACATTGTTGCCGAATGAAGAGATTGATAGTTCTGTTATTAATGTGTGGTGTTTGGAGATTAATGATGAAATTATCTCTGATGGTAGGCGGAGCAGATTCTACTTTAATCTCAATCACAGTGTAAGTTTTTTTGTTTTAGTGTTAGTTTTTATTAATTGAAGTTCTAATATGTAAGATTTCAATGAAATGTACTCTATTTGTGTTTTTCTTCTTTTTGTTCTGTGTTTTTATTGTTTCTGTTTTTATATTTCTTAGGGTATTAGTGTTTTGTGTTAGTGTATTTATATTTTAGCTAAGGGTATTAATTTTTGTTCTTAGGGTATTTATATTTGTTCTTTTGGTAATATAAATTGTTGATGGGGTATTATATTTTGTACTTGGAATATTACTGCTTTCTTATTGGAGTAATATTGGTTGATCTTCAATTATATTGTTAGTTCTTATTAATAGAAGTTCCAATATGAAAGATTTCAATGAAATGTAATATATTTGTGTTTTTTCTTCTTTTTTTTATTGTTTATGTTGTTGTTATTGGTAGGGTATTTATGTTTTAACTAAGGGTATTAATTTTTGTTCTTTGAGTATTTATATTAAGTTGTTGATGGGGTATTATAATTTTTTACTTGGAGTATTACTATTTTTTTTATTGATGTATTGTTTAATTGAAGTTCTTATATTTCTCTTCTTATTTTTTTTGTAAACAGTATTTGTTGGCACGCGTGATAGTAGATAAAAAAAACCAATTGGCGATGTTTATGATGATATTTGTGGTACCTGGAATGAGTGGGTATCTCTTTATGAAGGCTCATTTTTTAATGCAGATATGGTTAGTTTTTATAATATCATTTTCTGCTTTTTTTAAATAAATATTTTTTGTTAATCAATGTTTTAATAATTCTTTTTTTTTTTGTCTTTCAGATCTTTGTTCCGTTTTGTATTCACGAACATTATCTTGTTCTTGCAATTAACTTTTTTGACTCTATAGTACATCTGTTGGATAGTATGAAGCACGAGGAACATGTCACTGTTTATTATCAGTCTGCTAAAGTATTGGTAAATTATTAAAGAGTTTTTATCTTATTTTTTTATATCTTTTTTTGTTTGTGTTGTATTATTAATCAAATTTTGTTCTATTTAGTTGTTTTATAGTTCAACATGATGTCAAAGTATCTGATATCTAGGAATCATCCGAGAGAAGATTTTACAAAGTGGAAATTTGATCAAGTTCAGTTGAAATGGCAGACAGGAAAGGCTGATAGAGATTGTGGTGTGTACATGATGCACCATATGAAGCATTTCAGTGGTTTTGCATACTCTTCACCAGACATGACAAAGGTATTCTATGCATTTTATATATTATTTAGATTGAATTTTTTGTTATTTTCTTTATTTGTAACTTTTTTTTTATTCTTTATTCATTAGGCTGCTATTCGGTTAGTTATGCGGGCAGAAATTTGTGCAGTGTTAGTTCTGTCAAACTTCAATGAATCTAGGACAAAAATCATACAAAAGGTATATGATATTTATAACAGTAAGCCAAGTTTGATTGAGGGTTTTGCTTTAGAGAAGAAGAAGAAATGTGAGAAAGCATTAGAAGTGGGGAAAAAACGTGCAGCTGATAACTTAAAGAGTTTGGATTCTAATTTGGGAAGAGGAAAGAGGAAAAACAATTGATTGATACACTTTGTTGGTTTTGTTGGGGTTGTTTACCAAACAATTTGTCGGTTTTGAGGTTGTTTTGGTGGTTGGTTTGTGGTTTTTTTGGTGGTGATTGAGTTTTTGGACAAATATTACATATGTGTGTACATATTATATGTGTATATATTAGTGGAATAGTTTTAATTTCTTAGTATATTGATGTGTTTTTTGGTGTTTTTATGAATTATCCTTTTGAAATAGTTTAAATATGTGTTGTTAATGTTATTGAATAACTAGTATATATTGTTTAGGTATTTTTTAACTTAGGGTATTATTTTTTGTTCTTCGGGTATTTATGTTTTAACTTGAGGTATTATTTTTGCTTTTCTGGTATTCTTTTTTTAATTTAGGGTATTGTTTTTTGTTCATAGGCTATTCATGTTATAACTTAGGGTATTGTTTTTTGTTCTTTGGGTATTCATTTTTCTAACTTAGTGTATTATTTTTTGTGTTTGTTTTTTTCAACATTATTTAGGTTTTTATTTATTCTTAATTATTTAATTTTGATTTTCTTTTAAATATTATAAGTACCTCAACAATAACTTTGAATAATGAATACCCGAAGAGTAATTATGAATACCCCTTGAACAATTATCAATACCTCAAGAATAACTTTGAATACCTGAAGAACAATTATGAATACTTATAGAACAATAATGAAATATTTGTATTTTATTTAATTAAATTGTCGTATCAGGTTATAAATTATAAATAGCTAATTTAATTTAATAATTTACTGTTTTAAAATTCTACAAATTATGAATATTTCAAGAACCTTTTTGTGTATATGCATTTCAAAATACCTCAAGAATAAATTTGACTATCTGAAGAACATTTATAAATACTTATAGAACAATAATGAAATAATTGAATTATATTCAGTTAAATTATGGTATCATGTTAAAATTATAAATTATAAATAAACAATTTAATTTAAAAAAAATTGTTCTAAAATTTAATCTATAAATTATAAATAACCAATTAAATTATAAATTTAATTTAAATTCAATAAATTATAAAAATTTGAAGAACCATTATTTGTATATGTAGATTAAATTTATATAAACAAGAATAAGTATGAATACCACAAGAACATTTATAAATACCTCAAGAATAAATTTGACTACCTGAAGAACATTTATGAATACTTATAGAACAATAATGAAATGTTCATATTATATTCTATTAAATCATTGTATGAGGTTATAAATTATAAGTTGCTAGTTTAATTTAATAATTTGTTGTTTTAAAATTCCACAAATTATGAATATTTCAAAAACAATTATGTGTTTATGCAGATTAAATTTAATAAGTATGAATACCCCAAGAACAATTATAAATACCCTAAGAACAATTATAAATAACTATAGAACAATTTATCAATAACACTAATGATTATGAACATATAATTAATAGAAAATTATAAGATAATATTTGTTAATAATTATAAGCAATAATACCAAAATAATTAAGGTTCAGAATTATCCCATTGTACCTAAAGCAATTAAAAGGAAACCTCTCATGAGGTAAACTAGTTATCAGTTTGACAAAATAAAAAACATCAATTGTTCTTTACAGTTGCACGTATGAGTGTATCAGATACGAACTCATACTCCACCATGCTTCCAACTGTCGCATTGTTTTCAATCAGAAACCTCTTCCAGTCACTACACATTGAATACACTCCTCCTTGCCTTATTCTCACTTGAACAGTCCAAAGCCTATCTTGTTCATCTTTCAGAGTTATCTAAGATTTGTTCCTTAGTCCAGTGGCTATCATGAAGCTAATAGGAATGTTCTGCAACCAATTTATTGTTTTATATATTAATTAGATGTAAACAAGTTTTAAATAGTATGTACATATGTGTATATGTATATAATTTTACCATCTTGTTGGCCTGGAAGTGGTAATCTTTGACCTCTTTTGTAAAAGCCAGGTTCCTCTCTTCTAATGAAAGCTGGTTTTCTTCATTATCATCTTCATTAAAAGCATGTTCATCATCCTCCTCTCCTGTTAAACCCAAATTTTTAAAACACAAATGTTAGTTAATTAAAACACCTCCCAATGTATTAGAAATATGTTTTTTATAATTTAGATGAATGTATGTTTCTGAAAATAACAAACCATCACTTGGGCAGTTCTTGCAGCATCCTGATTTTGAAAATACTACAACATGTAGTGTATTTGCATCAACCAGATCAAATTTCAGGCAGTCCAGTGCTTCTATATTGTTTTCTTGGACAAATGTTGGCCATCCGTCATTCAAATAATGAAAATTTCCTATCTTGTCAATACTGACCCTCCATGTTTGTCCAGGTTGGTAGCTAGCTGTTAGAGTTACCTCAGTAGAAGATTCTTAAAACAAATTTTCAAAATTATCTACAAACATAGGAGGTACTCTCTGCACACAACATCAGGTAATTATCATTCAATATTCTATACATTTTTATATATTATATATTATAAAAAATTTACCAATCTTGGAAGGAAGTACTCTTCACTGAACAGTATACGAACGAAAGAAGTCATCTGTTTAATATCGAAAAATATTTAAGTTTATATTAACATGACTCATAAACCAAAATATAGTAGCTCTATAACAATCTATTAATATTTTAAGAGTAATATAATTATTTAGGAATATTCTATGAATACATGAACTTTAGTTTAGTAATACCTAAAGTATAGTTTATGAATACCCTAAGAATAGTTTATGAATACTTAAAGATTATTAATTAATACCACAAGACTAATTCAAAGAACAAATACCCAAAGTAACATAATTATTTGAAGAGTAATATAGTTATTTAGGAATCTTAATACCCAAAGAACAAATATTAATACTCAAATATTAATACTCAAAGAACAAATATTATACTGTATAAATCACTCTGTACTTTTATAGCTATATCATTATTTGAAGAATATACCTGAAGAAGTAAAACTTGAGCATTTTTCATTAAATAAATTAAGTACAAGTAATATTCTACGAATAAGACAAACATGAATATACTTAAATGAACTAAAATATAGATAGATAGAGAGAGAGAGATAACGATGGGGCATACATGTTACCTTTGAATGTTGTCGCGGTTTTGTCGTCGAAGATTCTGGCGCTTTGAAGTTGAAGTTGACTGTCTTCTTTGTGGTCTAGGGTTTGAAGTTGAGTTTGCTTTATATAGTAGTATATTATATTATTTATATTATAATAATTTTTTTTTAGAGAACCCTACTTCCTTTATGTATGAGTATTTTTTTATCTATTATCTGTATATTATATAATATTGTTTTGGGTATATTTTATTGTTCTACTTGTGTTATTGTGTTATTTTTATTATATTATTTATATTATAATAATATTATATTTTATTATTGATCTTCGGGTATTAATCTTTGTCATACATGTATTATTAACATATTCTTAGGGTATTCATATTTGTTCATAGGGTATTCATATTTGTTCTTAGGGTATTCATATTTGTTCATAGGGTATTCATATTTGTTCATAGGGTTTTCATCTTTGTTCTTAAGGTATTCATATTTGTTCTTAGGGTATTCTTCTTTGATTTTAGGGTATTGCTGATATAATTAATAACAATAAATTAATAAGCATGTGAAATAATTTTAGTAAAACATAAAAAAATAATAATTCAAAATTTATATATATAAAACAAACAGTAAATACATTCCTATATCAAATTATATGAGGATTGGGTGTAATTGACCCATATTCTTTCATTTGAGATGTTTGTGACTTTGTTGTCTTTCTTTTTTTTTTTGCTGTGGATAACACTCTTAATCCTTTGACTTCTTCCCTTTGTTACTGAGCGTTCCGGATCTAGAATTTTGTTTGATGTTTCAGAATGACCTTCAATGTCTTCTTGCTGCTTTGAATTTCTTCCATCAAGAACTGAACAAATCTTGTCATATCCTTCCTCTATGACTTCTCTCATTTCTTCAATATCTTCACTCATTAATATGACATTGTAGTATTATCTTATGATATCATGTCTCCAAGGGATTTTGTTTCCACAATTTTTCCTAATTCACAAAAAATATTAGTTAGAACATGTATAATTTAATAATACCCCATGTTGAAATCAGACACACCTAAAGAATTAAAAATAATACTCTAAGAGTTATTACAGAATACCCAAAAATATAATACTCTAATTTGTACTTGTTATCATTTGTTTCTTCAGCTGCAATCTTATTCCATACCTCTTCCTTTGCAAGTTTGGTCCATCTCTTCAAAATAAAATTATCAGGTATCTTTTGTATTGAATGTACATTCATCACCCTGATGCAGTGATAGCAGAGTATTCCTATTTCTTCAAACTTCTTACAATCACAGCTGAATAGGTTCATTGCAGTGTCATACACTACTCTGTTACTTCTTTCTTCCTCATCACTCTTGACATTATAAACCAATGTTGTGTCACAGAGTTCAGCAACCAAAGAAGATGCAAATATAGATTTTGAGAATTCTTCTTCAAATTGCTTAAATAAGCTATGGATCTATACATCTGCAGCATGCTTTATAATCACTTTCATTCCAAAAGGAGATTCTGGTGTCATTCTAGAACAGTTTAATTCATCTTTTTTTTTTCTGTCCTTCTCCATTGACTTATTGTGTCATTGAAAATCTTGTAGAATTCTATCAAATTTGTCTGTTTGTGAGCTCTGAATCCGATTGCATGATTCGTGCTTTCACTTCTTTGGGATGATCTTATTCCAGCAGAAAATATATCCTTACTCAATGATGTACACCATTTTTCCTTAAGACTATATAGTCTCTTGAACCAGGTATTGTTTTCCAGTCCATAAGTTGATATCATGTTTTGCCTACTGATTTCAAAATCATTCTGATCAGCAGAACCTGATAAACAATAGTTAAAAGCATTTTTGAATGGGCCATCTCTCTTAAGTTCTCCAAATCTGGAAATTGCATTTTGTTGGAGATGCCAAAGACACAATCTGTGTCTTGTTTCTGGAAATTCCTGAAATAAAATTTCAAGTTACCAAAATACACAAAGACAAATTTATTATACTCATAGACAAATATATTTATACCTATAGACTAATTTATTATACGCTAAGAACATAATGTAATACCTAATTAAAAATTATAATTGTAGACCAACATAATAATACTCTAAGAAAAAACAGTAATACCCTGAGAATAATATATCAATACCCTAAGAACAAATATGAATACCCTATGAACAAATATGAATACCCTAATAACAAAGATGAATACCCTAAGAACAAAGATGAATACTCTATGAACAAAGATGAATACCCTATGAATAATATTTTTATACCTCAAGTTATACTATAAGATTTTTTTGTAATAACTGCATTTGAATCTGAGTAACAATAATAACATGTGAAGAACAATACTTGTATACCCTAAGAGTAATATATTTATACTCTATGAACAATATATGAATACTCTTTTTAATAAAATCTGAACATCATAATAAATAAAAAGTATTATATATTTCAACAATAATAGTATTAGAATACATCAAGAACAATATATTAATACCATACCTTTTCCACAACATTTGCTATGGCTAAATCTTGGTCTGTAAATATAGTCTTGGGGCTTTTATGTCTCATTGATTTCTTGAAAATCTGAAAAAGCCACTCAAATATTTCTGTCTTTTCATCTGATATGAATGCACAACCAAACATCACATTTTTCCATTCCTACAAAAGGAGCACAAATGAGGTTGTATTTGTTTGTTCTGTATGTGGTGTCAAAAACCATCATATCTCCGTAGATTTGATAATCTTCTAACATTAGAGAGTCTCTCCAAAATATACTAGAGAGTCTTCCATCTTCATTCAACCTAATTTTGTAAAAAAAATCCTTTTCTTCAGATTCTTGTTTTTCCATAATGTCAATTAGGTTACTGGCATCTCCTCTAATTTGTTCCATCTTTAATCTGTTCACAAGGTTGTAATGATCCTTCATTGTGTGTCCTAAATTTTCTTCATCTCCAACTTCATGTGACATGTATTTATATGAGTTTATTACTCTCATGCCTGATGACAGCATATCCTCTATAACCTTGACTTTTTCTGCTGTAATTTGTCTTTCAGAACGATGTAAATGGCTCCACTCAGTCCTAGTTAACACATGATTGTGTTCTATTTCATGTTGTACAACTTCATATGTTCCTTCATTAGTTCTCCTGATTAGCATTTTAGCCTTGCAACCTGTCCTCGTAATTCAAATACTCCTTTTTCTTTCTGATGTTCCAATGCTCGAATCACTATTATCCTTTCTTAATCCAGAACTAGAACAGATGAACAACTTGGATAATAATATATGTTCATCCCCCGTAGAAAATCTGTTTGTTGATTTTCTAACACTGAATCCCAGAGAACATCCATGCATACTGTATAATTTATACATTTTATCTACTGCATCTTTTTCCACACCAAGTAAAGAACCTCTTATATCCCGGGAATCTGCTCTAGATTCTAATTTAGTATAGAAAATAATTTTATCAGTATAAATAACAAATATAAATTACCTGAATAACAAATATATAAAACCCTACTTTATTAAATAAAATTTCAAGTACAATTATATTGGTAAACAAATATCATTTAACAAAAATTGATGAAGAATTTATAAATACCCCAAGAATTCTTTATCAATACCCTTATTGTAGTTTATGAATACCAGTAGTGTAGTATATCAATACTCTAAGAATATTCTATGAATACCTGAACTTTAGTTTAGTAATACCTGAAGTATAGTTTATGAATACCCTAAGAATAGTTTATGAATACCCTTATAATAGTTTATTAATACCTATAGTTTATTCTATGAATTCCTTAAGAATATTCAATGAATACCTTAAGAATAGTAAATCAATACCCTTATATTAGTTTATTAATACCTGTAGTGTAGTATATTAATACCTTAAGAATATTCAATGATTACCCTAACAATAGTTTATCAATACCCTTATAATATTTTAACAATACCTGTAGTGTAGTGTATGAATACCTTTAGAATATTCAATGAATACCCTAAGAATAGTTCTCCAATATCTTCATAATATTTTATGAATACCTGTAGTGCATTTTATCAATACTTTAAGAATATACAATGAATACCCTAAGAATAGTTTATCAATACCTTATAATATATTATTAATACCTGTAGTGTTGTATATCAATACCTTAAGAATATTCAGTGAATACCCTAAGAATAGTTTATCAATACCTGTAGAATAGTTTTTAACAACCTCATAAATAATATTACTAGAATTATTGAAGTACCTTCTTCGTCAATATTTTGTTCTTCTTGAACTATTAAGAAGCAATCATCAGTTTGCTCTTGTTCTTCTTCTGGTTCTTCAGCTCTTTCATGAATTTCTTCTTCTTCTTCTTGTTCTTCTTTTTCTTGTTGATTTATATATATATATCATCATCTGCGTATAATAATTTGAGAAAGATATTAGTAAATATATATGTATATAGAGTATTTACGATTTATACCTGTTTCAAGAAAATCGGCCATAATCACGTTTCTTCGATTCCAATTCTCTCTCAGCTTGTTTAACTGCTGTGTAATTTCATTGTTCGCGCTCGTGTATTAGGTTAAAATCGGGTTAGACCCAAATTTTTAAAGGATCCGCGAGTTTTTTTATGTTTGGGCCGAAGTTTTTAATTGGGTTTCAATTTCGGGCCCAATAGCCATGCACTCGCATGCACAGGAGTCGCACTTAAAAAGAAATTAAAGAAAACCTACTTTGATTGAGTTATTTTGTATCTTTTGTATTTTGTGGTGTTATTTTATGAATCTATTGTAATTATTTAATTTTATAAGTGAATATTTATTTTATTTAACATAGAAAATATTAAAAAGTAAGTATAAATTATTTTAACGGTTGAACCGCCGATCCAACCGGTTGGACCGGTTGAACCGTGAACCGGTGTCTTGTCCGGTTTTGTCACCGGTCCGATTATGAAAACACTGTTGTCTCGTGAAAAGATTATCATTTATCAAAATATATATGATAAATTCAAATTTTAAATTTGAGTCGTAGACAAGTTCAAATTTTAAATTTGAACTATAAACTTCCATTTGCTAATACCCTACTTTTTCAGAAAAAATGATTGTGCTTAATTTTAATTTTTAATATACAACTAATAAACTATAATATTATACGGCAACTCTGATGTCATAGTTAGCAATTATTGACCCAATTCACAGTTCGCTTCAATAACCTATCAAAATATTGGGTCAATAAATTTAATTAACATATTTATTTTACTTTCACAATATATTATCATATTCATTAAAGTTATTCCAAATTTAATTATTCAATTATTAATTAATATAATTTCTTTACAATTAAAATAATGAGACTACATTTATATTATAATTATAGCTTTTTTAAAATTTAAATTATGAATAAAATTTCAAAATGATCAAAGAAAATAATAAATATAAATAATAATTTTTTTATTTTTTTCTAAGTTATTGTCTTTATTTTATTATTATCAACTTAAAAATTAAATATAAATAATTTAAGTATATAAATAATTATGAAATTATATGTCTACTAATATATAATATATATATATTTTAAATTGATTAAAAACAAATGGTTAAATTATATTTGCAATGAAGGCGTGGAATATAGTTATGTAATTAAAGAAAATTGGGTTAATTTTATGAAAAATGGACCACCTTGTACTCAACTTTCAATTTAATCATGATCTTCACGATTAGTATTAAAAAATCTAACATTTTATGAAATTTTAATTCGATGCAACTTCTTTTATTTACGGCTGGCAACTAATGACGTGACTCATCGGAGCACGTGGAAGTTTACCACACTAGCGTAAACATATTTAATTACCTTTTTATTTTTTAAAAAAATTCACATCATATATCATATGCACATATATAAAAAAATATACTTTTTATTTAAAAATATTTTTTTGGCTGTAGAAAGGGAAAATGCTTTATATGTGTGTAGTACTCCCTCCGTCCCAAATGTGTTTTCACCTTTGGAATGACAATTTTTAAGAAAAGTGGGGTGATATGTAAAGTTATAAAAATAATATTAAAATAATAAAATTAGTTAGATTAAATGTAAAAGTAATGACATTTTGTGTAAATATGTGAATATTGTGAGAATAACGTTAAAGTAATAGTTTCCATTTATATGGTGTGAAAACAATTGTAGGACGGACGAATAAGGAAAGTGTGAAAACAATTATGGAACGGAGGGAGTATTCAGATTCACAAATACTTGAAAAAATACTCAAATACCTTAGGAAAAATTGTATCAAATTCTGAAAAATCACAATAATGGAGGTTTGAATTTTTAAAATTTATGTATGCACGCCACCATGACAAACTTTTACTCACCCCAACGAGACACATTATTTAGTGCAATTCGCTAACACTTTTAATTTTGGAGTTCTGCTACTTTTTATTATTTTCTTATATAGAATAGATTTAGTGGTTTTTGCTATTGTTAAAAAAAGTATAGTTGCAATTGATTATAATTTATGGATTGTTGTTTTTAAATCTTTACCAAACCAAGCTATTAATTTTCTAGATTTTCTTACTATTGAGAAATTTTTTTTTTCAGGAAAGTTGGAATCAATTGGATTTTTTTGTTAAATATATAGATTGCGATAACCAATAGAACAAAAAAATGATAACTTTTATCCGAGCATTAGATTTGCACTAATGAATTAATTGAATATTTGAATTTATTAGTAATGAAATGGTGCAAATGCAACTAACTGAGGAGATTATTTTTTAAAGTTCACAAGTGAGAACTGAACAAAGTAAGTAGACGACAATAACCAGTATATTGTTATAAAACTAACTACATATGAGAAGCTGATAAATTATTTTTTCTCATGATGATGTATTTTGATATGTTTTGAAATTTTGGATGAGAAAAGGTAATTATTTAAAGTTTATTCATTTATGTACAATTTTTTATATGTGTGTTTCCCCTGTATAACAATCTGTTGAAAAAGATTTAATGAAATTGAGCATGAGTTAATGAGCCAATGTTAATAATAAACTATTCAGCTAATTTATTGTTCAATAAATATTAATTGATATTGATGATATATTTGATAGATTAACAAGAATGATGATGCAGCTAATCAAGGAAATGTTGGTTTGATTCATTATGAAATCAAGTATTAAACTTAGTTCAAATTCTAATATGCACTTGGGTGTATAGTATGCACCTTAATTTTAGTTCAATTTAAAATTTAATTTGATTTTTCCAGAAACACACATTACACGCCGCACTGTGTGTTTTTGATATACTATGTTGTTCTCGAGGTATTGTAGAAATTATCTTAGGGCTCATTTGGTTCGTAAGATAAAAGTATCTATCCGCCAAAAACATGCATGTTTTTGGCGGATAGATACTTTTATCTTACGAACCAAATGCGCCCTTAGGGTATTAAACAATTGGTCTTGGGGTATAACTGTATGATTCTTCGGGTATTCCAGACTTATTCTTGGGGTATTAGTAAATTGAGGTATTATTTAGACTTGTTCTTGGGGTATTATTTAAATTTATTCTTGGGGTATTATTTAGACTTATTCTCGGACATAATTTCACCTATTTTAGTTGCCACCAAAACTTGGAGGAGATGGTATCATGGCTGTAAAGTGAAGCCCCGTGACCATTATCCTGATTGATTAGAATGGACGATTCAAATGAATCGTGATCAACTTAAATCTTGACTCTGAAAACGGGTTATCCCATGGAGATGGTGGGTTGGATAAACTCATTTTTATCCATGTTTTCCTCTTTATTCATCACAAACTAATTCACTTTTCCATCCAACCAAGTGTTTTCCAACTTATTCATACATCATGCTTAAATTAGGTTTTATGTGTTAGATGAGAATAGCTCAATAAATGATAGAAACCTGCTATCTTACGTCCCATTTTGTTATTTTGTTATTATAAATTATTTTTTTGATTTTACTCATTTATTTATTATTAATTAATTAATTATTTATTTATAAGATGTTCTTTGGGTATTTATAAAATGTTCTTTGGATATTATAAGATGTTCTTTGTGTATTATAAATTGTTCTTTGAGTATTATTTGTTTATTAATTATTTACTCCCTCCGTCCACAAAAATTGGACTACCTTGACAAATCACGGTTATTAAGAAGAGTTGATGTTGATGTGTAAAAGTGAGTGTATTAATATAAAAAATATTTAATTATTAAAAAAGTATTTGATGTGATGTGTAAAAGTAAGTATATGTGTATGAAAAAATGAAAATAATGATTGTAGGTTTTCCATTTTAGGTAACTAGACTATTTATTGTGGACGATCATTTAAGGCAACATGGACCATTTATCGTGGACGGGGGGAGTATTTATTAATTATTCATTTATAAATTGTTCTTTGAATATTATAAATTATTATTTGGGTGTTATTTGAATATTATAAATTGTTCATTAGATACTATAAATTATTCTTTGAGTTTATTTATTTATCAATTATTTATTTATAAATAATTAATTATGTATTATAAATTATTCTTTGGGTATTATAAGATATTCTTTGGGTATTATAAGATGCTATTTGGTATTTATAAATTAATCTTTGAGTATCACTCAATTATTTATTATTTATTATTAATTATTAATTATTCATTTATAAATTGTTCTTTGGATCTTATAAATTATTATTTGGGTATTATATATTGTTCTTGGGGTATAACTAAGTTGTTCTTTGGGTATTCCATACTTGTTCTTGGGGTATTAGTAAATTGAGGTATTAGTGAGTTGTTCTTGAGATATTATCTAGACTTGTTCTTGAGGTATTATTTAGACTTGTTATTGGGATATTACTTAAATTTATTCTTGAGGTATTACTTCATTGTTATTCGGGTATTATAAATTATTATTTCATTTTTACTCATTTATTTATTTAATTATTAATTAATTATTCATTTATAAGATGTTCTTTGTGTATTATAAATTGCTCTTTGAGTGTTACTCATTTATTAATTATTTATTTATTAATTATTCATTTATAAAATATTCTTTGGAGTATTATTTACATTTGCCCTTGGGATATTAATTACATTTGTTTTGGGGTATTTTTTTGTGGGTAACTTGCCACTGGAGCCACTTTAAGTAGCAAATTTGCACCCACAGACACCTATGAGTTAAACATAATTGATAGGGCCAAATGTAGGCTTATTCCCCTATGCTGGTAGCCTTTTTACCCATATGGTAGATGATAGCAACTTTATTTTGACATTTGATATGACATAAAGCAAAAAAAATACTCCCTCCATCAACAATAAATAATCCACGTTGCCTTAAATGATCGTCCACAATAAATGGTCTACTTATCTAAAGTGGAAAACTTACAATCATTATTTTTAATTTTTATACACATATACTCACTTTTACACATCACATCGAGTACTTTTTTAATAATTAAATATTTTTTTATACTAATACACTCACTTTTACACATTAACATCAACTATTCTTAATAACCGTGAATTGCCAAGGTAGTCCAATTTTTGTGGACGGAAGGAGTAGAAGAAAGAGGGAAGTCCTTTTCAGTTGCTGGAATTACAAAATTGAAAAAAACGATCACAGTTTAATTTTCAGGCCGGATCCATGGAGGTATGAAAATAGCTGGAAAGTGTAGTGCATTCCTGTAAACATCTCTTGCACTGGTGTACCCGTACATATATATGTTTACTGTAACGATGAATTAGTGTACCAGTATGTATATATTAGTACTGTTTATTATGACTGTACGTATATGTGTGTACTGTAACGACGAATAGTGTACCAGTATGTATATATGTGTACTGTTGAATTTTGAAATTTGAATATTTAGAAGGTGTATGCCCAGCCATAATTCGACCCAGCTATAATTCAAGACCACGAAGATTTCACCACCTATTCCGCGGAAAACACAGCAACCTTCGCCGGAGATCTCAACCGCTGCAACCGAAGCCTTGCCGCAGGAATTCACCTAGCACTTGCACATATCCGCCCATCGTTCTTCAGGTCCGTTCTCCTACACCAGCGAGTCATGTGCCTCTGTTCACACCTACGTGACGACGACCTTGAATCGGAAACAGGGGCTAGAGGAGGCTTCTGAAATCATCTTCTCCGACGGTTAGCATTGGTGCTGTTTCCCTCTCTCTATGTTCCATTTCCGGCGAGTGAGGCGTGAATTCCACTGCAAAGGCTGAAGGCAGGGTGTGGTGATATTGATGGAAGATGTGGTGAGATGTGGTGTTGAACATGCCACGTTCCTCTACTCACAGGAGGTGAGAAGATTAGACGATAAACTATTGCTTGTGGAAATTGACTTGCTT